>JASDQU010244407.1:33470-45834 GCA_032191745.1 Picea mariana
CTACATGAATGATATATTGGAGAGTGTCTAAATCATTTTTTGAGGGTCCAATCATTAGCCCACTCCTAATGCTACATGAATGATATATTGGAGGTGTCTAAATCATTTTTTGAGGGTTTAATCATTAGCCCACTCCTAATGCCAAAGGAGGCTAAGCTCAAAGGATGAGGGTCCAGTAGCTCACTCTTAATGTCAAAGGAAGGTAAGCTCAAAGGTTAAGGTTATTTGTCAAGTATTTATTGTGTGCATTTGAACCCTTAAGATTTGGTGTATTTACAAAATGGATGAGGTATGAACTGTGAGGCTTAATATGTCAATGGTGGTAAAAGTGTTAGTAAGGTTATAGATGGCATGGTAGATGATAAAGTTTTTTGTCGCACTTTTCCCTTTTCACACTCCTACAAGTTCATTTGATGTTAGAGAAGCCTAAGGTAGAGAGCTCTGCCATGGAGGGGACGCTCTAGACATGAGGATGTGGTTTATCATAACAAGATTGAAGTGCTTCAAAAGAGAAAGGAGAAGTCTCAATTTGTGGAAGACTTCTTTGAAATTGTTGTATAAAATCCCTCAAATTCTTTGTTTTCCCGCATTATTTTCATTCGTTGTGAAAAAACCCTCAATTTCTTTATTGTTCGGGTGTAGTTTTGTTTGCCATGCTGCAATCGAACAATATTTTAAAACTATTTATGATATGTTACAATGTTGCATTTTAAAACTTTTTATTGTGCGTATTTTTTTAATAGTACTTAATTGGGAGATATTTTTTATGCTACAACAAGGTTACAATAGGTTTTGACTAAGAATCTTGTCAATTTGGTAGTTTTTATTGATTTATTCCTCTCCCCTCAAAGAACCAATAGGAGGAGAGAAGACAAATGAGTACAAAAATAGAATCTTACACATTCAATACATAGAAAAATACAAAAACAAAACATAGCTAACAATTGCGAAGGGGATGGGTTTGGGTCTTTCTTCAAAATTTCGACAAAAAATTTAGAATATTCAGAGTGAACCCTCGTTGGCTCTAGTGGTTCCTCGTCTCCTTGATTTCCTTTGTCTCCTCTTCTTCCCCTAGACACAAGTTTGCGTGGCTTATGTATTCCTTCAATCGGTGAACCTTCTAGCCTTCTACTAGGATTGGGAAACAAACAATGGATCTGTTCAACCCTATAATGTTTACACGAATCAAAAGTTGAGGTTGCTATCTTCCCAATATGGCTATTTAGACATTGTGTTTGTAGTAATAGACAAGTGATTTCATTAAGATATAAGAGTGTTTTTTTTTTCTTTTTCTTTTTCTTTTTCCAAGTTACACTGCCCGGGGAAAACCCCCATGCACTTCTCCTCATTTCAAGGATGGTACCCAGTGTAAACCTCAGAATCTTCAAGATACAAGTCCGATCAACAACAAGGTTCAAAGCCATTGCAACAATATAATTGGTACTTCCCCTCATTTCAAGGATGATACCCAATGTAAACCCTAGAATCTTCAAGGTACAAGGTCGATCAACAACAAGGATCAAAGCCATTGCAACAATATAATTGTTAAGAGCTCAATATGTAGCAAGTACTTCCCCTCATTTGAGGATGGTATCCAAGGAAAACCCTAGAATCTTCGGGGTACAAGGCTAGTCAACAACAAGGCTCAAAGTCATTACAACAATATACTCGTTAAGATCTCAACATATCACTAGTGAGAATTGAACCTCGGTGGGAAGGATAACGATCATTCAACAACAAGGCTCAAAGTCATTACAACAAGATACTCGTTAAGATCTCAACATGTCACTAGTGAGAATTGAACCTGGGTGAGAAGGATAACGATCATTCCTACCAACCCAATTGACATAAGAGTATATTGTTATCCAAATCTATTATTTAGTTTAGAGATTATCTTAAAAGGTAAGAGTATCACCAACCCTTCCTAATTATGTTATTGATGTGTTATTTTTTTTTAATCGTATTCTTCATAATCTATTATTAAGTTTATAGATTACCTTAAAAGATAAGAGTATCACCAACCCATCCTAATTATGTTATTGATGTGTTATTTTTTTTAATCGTATTCTTCGTATAATCGCATCATAATTTTATTATGAGCACAACATAGAAAGTTATAATAGAAAATGTCTTTGTCAACATGAAATGAGTTTCTTATATACATTCATGCTAATGGGTTTATGCACATTGAGCTCATAATATGCAGGTTGGTCTCTTCATGGACACTTTGAGAGATGTCAATTAATATAAACCCAAAATGTTTAGAGGAAAGCAAAAGTATAAGAAGTGGGTGACAAATTATTTAGAGGAAATGATAACCATATGTTTAAAAAAAATAAAAACAATTCTTGGATGGGGTGATACTCATCGATACTAGGCACGCCCACATGGAAGCTCTAATGATCGACGAGATGACAGCCAAGTGCAGGAAAACTAGCAGATCACTAGTGCATACAGAGAATTGTGGGAATTGAGGCGACTTGGAGCTAAATGGGTTCATACCATCTCATTCCATGTGCGGTATTGATGATAGCCATTAACGTAGGATGTGATCTACCTGGTGGGCTACGAGGCCATCAATCTTGTGGAAGGAGAAGTCTCAGGAAGAAAGAATTGAGAGTACGAGGAGAAATGATGTAGAGGATTGGAAATGTGGCCCAACACATGTTTAGTGGGTGGTAGTCACATCCTAGATAATTGGAAAGGGATATTCTAGCAACAAATCTCCCAATGCAAAAAGTCGAGGGTAGAGTGCATGGTTATGTTTTATTGGGAGATCAGTGGTGACGCAGCTGCAGAGTAGGAAAGATCCTTAGTCTTGGCATCACGCAAGGAGTTGGGGTGTCTAAAACAAAAAGGAGTGAGTGCAAGGTTGTTTTTTATGCAAAGGAAAAAGTGGGTGTTACCTGGGAAAGGTGCAATGGAAAGAGGAATTATATAAGCTTATTGAAAAGTTGGAAACATTGGCCTCTGCCCCCTAGTAATCTAAGAGATTTGATTCTTGTCCAATGTGGCTAGAGGACCGACAAAGGAGGAGAGGGGGAGCCAGCAGGAGGACAAGAAAAAAGAAGCTTCCATCCCCAAGGGATAATGAACAATGTGCACGCAAATCGGTAGGCTTGGCTGGTAGGAACTCGAGACCAAAAACTCTGATCTGAGGCAAAGAAAAAGGCAGTTGAGGAGGTCAAAGAGGGAATCTGAGGCTAGAGGCAAACTATTACAGAAGAGAATATATTGGATGAGGTTCAAGAATGGGTAGAGGACCCATATTACTCCAGGACAAGAGGAAACAAGTACTTTAAAATAACATAAACTTATTGGATAGTCAAGGAAATGGTTGGGAATGCACTAGAAAATACCAAGGAGGAGCAAGGGAACATTTTGCATGCACTCAAAATTTTTGAGGGAAAATTTGAGTTATTCTGCAAGTCCCAGCATGGAATTAAAGAGGAGTAGTTCCACAATATATGTTTGGTTAGTTTGTATTGTGTGGTATTGATAACTATTATTGTAGAGGAGTAGTTAGTTACACATATCATTAGGAGATAGGGTTAATTAGTTTATTTGATAAAAAACAAATTAAAAAGATGGAGGAGTAGGTTCACTACATGAATAATGTATTGGAATGTGTCTAAATCATTTTTTGAGGGTCCAATCACTAGCCCCCTCCTAATGCCAAAGGAGACTAGGCTCAAAGGATGAGGATCCAATCCTTATCTCACTCGTGACGACGATGACCACAACCTCATGACCCGCAGGTCAGAAGGTCGACGTGCACACAGGATCTTTCATTTTCAACACGGCCCGAAGAACTCCAAACGGTTCTTCTATTTCCCTATCGGGAAATCTGCACCCACAGCAACTCTCACGTGATCCCCTCTTTGCACTCGGGAAATTAGACTTCGCGACTTCACGAATCCGGTGGTCGAGCATTGGTCTCTCGAATCCCCGAAACCCGACAACAGTCAACGCTAACCCTTTCCTTTACCCTTTCAGGATTTTTTCTATCACGATTTCGGCGGTCGCGATGTCGAACAACTTGTCTCTCCGAATCTCGAATCTCAATATGCCGATACCCCGATACACGCGCGAGTTTGGCTTTTCAACGCTTCACCTCATCGGGACTTCAGACTTCATGGTATCGCGAATCCTAATGCAACGATTTCGGAACTTCACCCCACGAAACTCTGAAATGGCATGCCACCTCTCCACTCGTTGACTCCTCTGTGGCCCCACACAAATCCTTTGGCTTTCGGGATATCGCGTTTCGCGATTTCGCGATTCCTGTTGCAAAGTTTACGGAATTTCAACCCACGAAACCCCGATATGGAATTCACGAGTAAATCCAACGGCCCTTGTGGCTCGGATCTACGGTCCTACTCCTCCTGAGCTTTGAACCTCTCGGGAATACTTCGTCGTATCTCCCCTGCTTCTTCTTGAGATCTAACGGCTCACAGAAATTTGTGAATCCTCCTCAGAGAATTTCGACCATCCATTCCCTTCCTCTGAGAACTTCCTGGATTCGACGTTGCTACGCCTTCAATGACCCTTGAAGACTTTGAATTCTTCCCGAACTTTCCATGCCTCTGTGTCCTTTAGAAAACACACTTGCACGCACTCCTTGCAGCAACCTTCAAACACTTCCAAGTGTTTGAAATCCTTTGACTCTGCGCACACCTGCAGCAGCAGTCTTTCAATAATTCATTCAGGTTCGCAACCCTGAGGCTTCACTCGGCCTGTGCACTCCTTGCACGGCTCCTGTTCTTGTCTGCACTTCTGCGGAAATGAGGACAAAAGCTAAAATACCTGAGTCCCTTGTCAACTCACTCCTTGCGGACACTTCAACTGCACTCCTTGCAGGAACCCTTGGTCAGATAGAGAAACAATTGAAACTCATTCCTACTTCCTCTCAGACTTCAAACTCAAACATGAAATCATATACACAGCATATAAAGCAAATGTATAACAGGAAGAAAACATTCATGAGCATATCATTCAACATCAATACACAGAGAACAAACACGAAACCATGAATTTGAATCAACCTCTTTCTATTAATCCAAATATCTGTACATGGGTGTTCTTACACAGCTCTCTACTTCTCCTCTATGCTCTTCTTCCCTAATGCTACAATACACAATGAAGGTGTCTATATCCCGTTTCCCTCTGGCACTCTAAAACTGTCTAATCTACACATTCAATTCTACCTACTTGCATTAACTAATTTAAATGCCTTCTACCTACTAAGGACGAGAGCAAATCGCTCAAGGTTCGGTTACATTATACAAGTGCGCCTTTATTTAATTATCACATTTATGCTCGGCGCATCAAATTCAAGGTAATTTCAAAATGTGTGCTGGTCTTGTCCAGCTGTTCGGTGTCTCCGCGCTGGCTCGCTTGATGTTGGCGATGCTCCTGCATTATACTCCCTGGCTCGAAAAATTTCATGGACTCCTGTCCATGAGCTCTGGCACTGTCCGTCCATGCTTCTGAATCTCCACTTCATTCTCCCAGCTAGCATCTTCAACTAGATGGTCCTTCCACTTGACCAAATACTCAAAGTATTCTTTCCTCCTGGTTTTCTTACCAATTTGTTTGTCCAGTCTGCGCTCCATCTGCGGCTTATCTGCAACTGGCATCTGCTTCGTCCATTGAATTACTGGCTGCTCATCTCCAGTCTCTGTTTCCTCAGCTTTATATGGGTACAAATAAGAGATATTGAATATCGGATAAATTCTGATCCCATCGGGTAATTCAATCTCGTAAGCATTCATCCCAAATTTCTTTAAGACCCTACATGGCCCGATTTTATTCATCTTTAGCTTATTATATGTCCCCCTCGAGAACCTTTCCTTCCTCAAATGTGCCAGAATCAAGTCGCCAACCTCAAACTGAAGTTGTTCCTGTGTTGATCTGCTCTGCGCTTATACTCCTGACTTGAATTCTGTAGTCGCTCCTTCACCTGACTGTGAAGTTCTTTCATCACCTCTGTAAAATCTTCTGCACTAGTGCTCCTAATTGCAGTCTGTCCTGAATCCCTCAATTCAGAAATTCCTCTCGGCTGCATGCCATAGACAACCCGAAATGGACTTTTCCCTGTGCTCCTGTTAACTGAGTCATTGTAAGAAAACTCTGCCTGCGGCAATATCTTGTCCCACTGGCTATGGTGTTCTATCACCAAGCTTCTCAGCAAGTCTCCCAGACTTCTGTTCACCACTTCCATCTGTCCATCCATTTAAGGATGATACGCTGAACTAAAAAACAAGTTAGTTCCAATCTTCTTCCATAAGGTCCTCCAAAAATGCCCTATGAACTTAGTATCTCGATCCGAAACTACACTTCTTGGCAACCCATGAAGTCGAATGACCTCTTTGAAAAACAGATTCGCAATGTGAGTTGCGTCACTGGTTTTCTGACATGGAATGAAGCGTGCCATTTTGGAAAATCTATCCACCACCACAAATATTGAATCAAAACCTCTTTGTGTTCTTGGCAACCCCAATACGAAATCCATGCTAATTGCATCCCACGGCCTTTCAGGTATGGGAAATGGTTGATAGAATCCCGCATTCTGTCTTCTTCCCTTCGAATGCTGGCAAATTTTGCATCTGTCCACGAATCTCTTGACATCTACTCGCATTCCCGGCCAAAAATATGACTCATTCAACTTTTCAAATGTCTTGTCATGACCAAAGTGCCCTGCCAATCCTCCACTGTGTTTCTCCTTCAATAGATTCTCCCTCATGGAGCATTTCAGAATACACAGTTGATTACCCTTAAATAGTAATCCTTCTTAGATCATGTATTTTATCCATTGGCTTCTAGCCTTGAGAATTGGATTCTCAGTTGCTTCATACGCCTCCTTAAAATCTGGATCATCTGCGTACATGTCCCTGAGATCATCAAAACCCAACGTTTTGACTCGAAACTCTTGCAATAGCAAACACTTCCTGCTCAAAGCATCAACAACTTTGTTAGCAGTACCAGAAATATGTTTAATCACAAAAGTAAAATTCTGCATATATTCAACCCATTTGACATGTCTCTGATTCAAATTTTCCAATTGAGTCACAAACTGCAATGCATGATTGTCACTGTATAAGACAAATTCTTTTGGGATCAAGTAATGCCTACATTTCTTCAATGCCTGGATGATAGCATATCTCTCCTTGTCATATGTGGAGTACTTCACCTTCGCTTCATTCAGCTTCTCACTGAAGTATGCTATCGGCCTATCTTCCTGACTCAAGACTGCCCTGATTGCAAATCCACTTGCATCGCATTTCACTTGAAATGTCTTCTGGAAATCCGGCAACACCAAAACTGGTTGTTCCGTGATCTTCCTCTTCAACAGATTAAAAATTTTCTCAGCCTCTTCAATCTAGTGAAAAGACTTGTGTCTCTTTTTCACTGTGTCCATCATTACTACACTAATTCCACTGAAATTCCTGATGAACTTTCGCTAGAAACTAGCCAATCCGTGAAAACTTCTCACCTCAAAGATATTCTTCGGTGATGGCCAATTCTTGATTACCTCCACCTTATCTGGATCCATTCTCAACTCATCTGCAGAAATAAAAAATCCCAAGTAAATGAGCTATGTCTTCATGAATGAGGACTTCTTCATATTTATCAATAGTTTCTCCTGCCATAGTTTCTGCATCACTGTAGCCAAATGCTTCAGATGCTCTGCCACTGTTTTACTGTAAACCAATATGTCATCTAAATACACAATGAAAAATTCCCCCATGAACTCCCTCAGGACTTCATTCATCAACCTCATGAAGGTACTTGGCGCATTTTTTAAGACAAATGGCATAACAAGCCATTCATACAACCCTTCGTTAGTTTTGAATGTTGTCTTCCACCCATCACCTTCTCTCATGCGGATTTGGTGATAACCGCTTTTCAAATCAATCTTTGAAAAATACTTTTCTCCACTCAAGCAATCCATCAGATCATCCATCCTCGACAATGGAAATCTGTACCTGATGGTTATCTTGTTAATTGCCCTTGAGTCAATACACATCCTCCAGCCTCCGTCTTTCTTCGGACTGAGTACGGTTGGAACAACACATGGACTCAAGCTTTCTCTGACCAAACCTTTGTCCAACAACTCATGGACTTGCCTTTTAACCTCTTCATTCTCTTGCGATGTCAATCTGTACACGGATTTGTTTGGAAAACTATCTCCTGGTATGAGATCAATATGATGACTCACACTTCTAATCAGTGGCAACGAACGAGGTAATTCGTCCACTACGATATCAGTGAACTCTTCCAGCAGTTCCTGAATTTCTTCTGGTAAATCATTCACTCTTGTGCTGGTCAAAACAATCTTCAGTTTCCTGACCACAATAAACTATGGATCCTCCTTCTTCTTGAGCTCGGTAAGAAGTTCCTTCCCGCTCATGAGAAGTATTGTGTTGCTTACTTCTGGTTTCACCTCCTTATCTTTAATTGGAAGCAACATATGAGTCCTCCCATTCTTCTCTAGGCTGTATGTGTTCATTCTCCCATCATGAATCACATTCCTATCATATTTCCATGGTCTACCCAGCAATAGATGACAAACATCCATAGGAATGACATCACATAATTTCTTATCATTATATCCTCCTATCTTAAATTCAACTAAACATTGTCTAGTGACAGTTACCTGATGTCCTTTTTGTAGCCACGAAATTCTATATGGGCTTGGATGATCAATCGTCTCCAGCTCCAGCTTCTCTACCATCACCGTAGAAACGAGATTATCCATGCTACCACTATTTACAATGACCTTGCATACCCTGTCCTTGGTCTTGCAAGCAGTCCGAAAAAGTCTGGTCCTTTGGACTGAACTCTCTACCTCCTTCTCTGGTGTCAAAAGAGCTTTTCGCATCACCAACGATCTTCCGCCTCAACATCCCGCCTCTGTGCTTCGACGTTGTGAGTTTCTCCACTTTCCTTCTTTTTTTCCAGACACTCATAAGACTTGTGCCCATTCTTTCTGCATGTGAAGCATGTGATTACTCCACCTCTTCCTCTTCCTCTACCTCTAGTACGAGGAAAAGTATTATTGTCAGCATAATCTCCTCTCTGCTCAGTATGTTGTCCTCTCTGTGAACTTCCACCTCTCTCATTTCGAGTCTGAGGTTTCTTCCAATCCTCCTTGGGCTTCTGATATTTATCCTGAGCAACTGATTTGCCTCTTGGATGACTTCTGCCTCGGCCTCTCTGACCCTACTTTTGGCTCAGCTTCTCTTCTACTTTCAGAGCCATCTGATAAGCATCTTCCACCGTTCAGATGGTTACCATGCTCATTTCATCCTAAATATCATATCTTAGGCCATTCATGTATCTGGCAACTTTTTCATCATTGCTCTCCCGATGACCTACCCTGATGTTCAGTTTGTAGAATTCCTCAGTGTATTCCTTCACTGTCATCAGTTTCTATCTCAGGTTCTGCATCCTCTTGAACAAAGTAATTTGATAATCTCTGGGGATGAATTTCGCCTTCATCTTTGTGATCATTTTGTCCCATATTTTGATCTTCTGCTTGCCCTTGCAGCGTCTGTCAGCTTGTAGTTCATCCCACCACAATGTTGCATGTCCCTTCAATCTTGTGACATCATGCTTGACTTTCTTTTCCTCTTCGACATCTTCATAGTCAAAGTATGTACCTAGAGCTCTAATCCAGTCTAGAAGTTCTTCTGCATCCAGATTTCCCTCATAAACTGGAATGTCCATCTTCGCTCTTGCACCCATCCTTGCAATAGCTCTGATCAAACGTCCGTTTGATGCATCTTCGGCTGCAACTTATTCTTCACGTTCAACCTCAATCTCACTTTCAGAATCACTAAGATCCCCAGCACTGACTGTACGCCTTTGTGATATCTCCATGTCTTCGAGTCTAGCTCGTAGATCACGCATCTCTCTCTCCATAGTTGGATCTGTCATCTACCTGCCCCTTCTTCTCGGCATTTCTCTATCCTCTAGTGGATTGGGTGTTTTCCTATCCCTTCTCCTTGGCGGCATGGTGATTTCTCTTTCTTCTCTGCTACAGAAAGAAAAGAACCTTTCTGTGCTCTGATACCAAACTGACAGTGACGCCCGCAACCTCACGACCCACAGGTCAGAAGATCGGTGTGCACACAGGATCTTTCCTTTTCAACATGGCCTAAAGAACTCCAAACAGTTCTTCTATTTCCCTATCGGTAAATCTTCACCCACAACAACTCTTACAGGATCCCCTCTTTGCACTCGGGAAATCGGACTTTGCGACTTCGTGAATCCGGTGGTCGGGCATTGGTCTCTCAAATCCCCGAAACCCGACAACAGTCAACGTTGACCCTTTCCTTTACCCCTTCGCGATTTTTTCTATCGTGATTTCGGCGGTCGCGATGTCGAACAGCTTGTCTATCTGACTCCCAAATCCTGATATGTCGATACCCCGATACACGCACGAGTTTGACTTTTCAACGCTTCACCTCATCGGGACTTCGGACTTCATGGTATCGTGAATCCTAATGCAACGATTTCAGAACTTCACCCCACGAAAATCTGAAATGGCGTGCCACTTTTCCACTCGCTGACTCCTCCGTGGCCCCACACAAATCCTTTGGCTTTCGGGATATCGCATTTTGCGATTTCGTGATTCCTGTTGCAAAGTTTACGGAATTTCAACCCACGAAACCCCAATATGGAATTCACGAGTAAATCCGACGGCCCTTGTGGCTCGAATCTACGGTCCTACTCCTCCTGAGCTTTGAACCTCTCGGGAATACTTCGTCGTATCTCCCCTGGTTCTTCTTGAGATCTAATGACTCACGAAAATTCACGAATCCTCCTCAGAGAATTTCGACCATCCATTCCCTTCCTTTGAGAACTTCCTGGATTCGACATCGCTACGCCTTTAGCGACCCTTGAAGACTTCGAATTCTTCCCGAACTTTCCATGCCTCTGTGTCCTTTAGAAAACACACTTGCACGCACTCCTTGCGGCAACCTTCAAACACTTCCAAGTGTTTGAAATCCTTTGACTCTGCGCACACCTGCAACAACAGTCTTTCAATAATTCGTTTAGGTTCACAACCCTGAGGCTTCACTCGGCCTGCGAACTCCTTGCACGGCTCCTGTGCTTGTCTGCACTTCTGCAGAAATGAGGAAAAAGGCTAAACTACCTGAGCCCCTTGTCAACGCACTCCTTGCGGACACTTCAACTGCACTCCTTGCAGGAACCCTTGCTCAGATAGAGAAACAATTGAAACGCATTCCTACTTCCTCTCAGACTTCAAACTCAAACATGAAATCATATACACAGCATATAAAGCAAATGTATAACAGGAATCAAACATTCATGAGCATATCATTCAACATCAATACACAGAGAACAAACACGAAACCATGAATTTGAATCAACCTCTTTCTATTAATCCAAATATCTGTACATGGGTGTTCTTACACAGCTCTCTGCTTCTCCTCTATGCTCTTCTTCCCTAATGTTACAATACACAATGAGGGTGTCTATATCTCGTTTCCCTCTAGCACTCTAAAACTTTCTAATCTACACATTCAATTCTACCTACTTGCATTAACTACTTTAAATGCCTTCTACCTACTAAGGACGAGAGCAAATCGCTCAAGGACCGGTTACATTATACAAGTGTTCCTTTATTTAATTATCACATTTATGTTCAACGCATCAACTTCAAGGTAATTTCAAAATGTGTGCTGGGCTTGTACAGTTGTTCGGTGTCTCCGCGCTGGCTCGCTTGATGTTGGTGATGCTCCTTCATCAACTCGTAATGCCAATGGAAGGTAAGCTCAAAGGTTGAGGTTATTTGTCAAGTATTTCTTGTGTGCATTTGAACCCTTAAGATTTGGTGTATCTACAAAATGGATGAGGTGTGAGGATTAATATGTCAGTGGTGGTAAAAGTGTTAGTAAGGTTTCAGGGTGCTCCTCAATCTTTGTTTTCCCACATTCTTTTCATTCAATTTCTAAAATCCTTGTTGCATTTATACAACGATTGTCTAAATGCAATCGTTGTCTAAAAGTCGTATGTCATGCTACAATCAGACAGTATTTGGTTTCGTCTGGAGGGAATGAATGGATTCGATAAGTCGACCCTTATATGAAGAGTTTACATGAGTTTACGCGAGTTTAAATTAGCTTCCAAGAAAAATGGTAAGAGCCCCGTCCATCTCCAAGCCGCGATGAAAAAATTACTTCTCAAGCCATTATAATAATGAGGGAGTTAATATGGATCCCTAAACTTGGTAACTAATTTATTAGTATTATTTTTCGTTTATAAAATAATTTAATTATTAATTAATTTTAATAACAATGTTTTAAAACAATTACAATTAATTATATATATA
>JASDQU010244407.1:60536-71532 GCA_032191745.1 Picea mariana
GGATTTTTAGTAGAGTGAGTTAAGGATACATCTTAGTGACCTTTTAACTTGTACAAACCTCCTTCTTTTGTTCCAATAACAACTCCATATTTTATAGTTTTTCCTTTAGGCCACATAAGAACTTCACCATCTATGAATGTAACCCTGAAACATTCTTATCTAGGGCTGAGATAGAAAGTAAGTTCTTATTAAAAACTAGTACATAGAGTACATCTTTCATTCTCATCAGAGTTCCTGAATCCAGTTTGTAAGTGGATTCTCCCATTCCTTTGATAGGGTACTGATAATCATCTCCAAGTGAAACTTTCTGGGGGAAGCCCTTTTCTGTAAGGCTAGATAGAATGCCTTTCTAACCTATCATGTGCTTAGAAGAACCACTATCTATGAGCCAAGTATCCTCTCCATGTGTGGCAGATCCTGAGAGGGAAGAAAACAAAACTTGATCTTCAATTTCTTATTTGGTCAACTTCTTGGGTGGCTTATCATCTTCAGTTGCATGGGCATGATGTATTTTGTTATTTCTCTTCTTGTATTATTCCTTTCTGGTAGGACGGTTCTTAGAAATGCATCCCATATTATGACAATGATAACATTGATAAGAGGAGAAGTCTTTTCGCTTTCTTTGGCCCTTATGATTTTTCTGGAATCTCCTTGGAGGGTGAGATTGTTTATGAAAATGGGTCTCCTTTTGGAAATGAGACCTTTTGTTTCCTCCTTTAGTATGAACAGCTAGGGCTTGATCTTCATCTCTTAATAGTACGACTTCTTGATTGGCCACCCTTTCTTCTTCTTGAACACATTCTTCCCATATACTTTCAAATTGGAGTTTCTATTTTCTTGCACATATAGCTTTTCTGGTTTTTTGGTACTAGCCAAAACTAGGGTTTGACTTTCTGGAGAATCTAGCCACTAAAAAGGTGCACTCAAGCTGCCAAAATATGCTCTAGGGTAGGGTGCACTTCCATAGATATTTTTGGTCAAAAATTTCTCTTCAGTAAAAAACCCTAATTTCCTTGTATGACAACAATGACATTTTTAGATACCTAGTGGAAGTTACTCTATTCATTCAAGCCCTGATACCATGTTAAGATTAATGTTGTTATTAGGTTATTTACAATTTACTAGAGCATTCAATGCATTTCCAAAACAACGACATAAAGAGGATCACTAAGAGAAACACAATCACAAGGTACACAACATTTTATCTTGGGAAACCCTCATGGGGGAGAAAACCAAACAAAACCTTCCTCAATAATAGATTTCCAATACAATGCCAAGACTAAAAACAAAACACCAAGAATAAACTAGGATCAAACATGTGCCTCTCTTCTCCTTCCTCCTGTAACTGCAACTACCTTCAAAAGATTGGCACTAGATGAGTGAGTGAGTTTTTCAAGTGAGGAGCCATATTCACTTATAAATACTAGTTGAGGAGGCGCTAGGGTTATGTCTCTTCACTTAGTAGGGCCGACTTCTTCCAAGAGTGGTTAAAACCACTTTATAAACCCTAGGGGCCGACTTTACAAATACCACCATATAAATATGGTTTGACCAATCCACAAAATGGGATTTGGTCTTATACAAGACCCGACATGATCAATCCACAAAAGGGTATTTGATCTATAAGATAATAACTCAAATATAATTAGAATATTCTTCGAAGTTACAATATGTCAACAGCTATTTATGTGTTAATTTTTTTTAATCGTATTCTTTGTATAATAGTATCATAATTTTATTATGAGCACAACAGAGAAAGTTATAATAGCAAATGTGCTTGTACACATGAAATGAGTTTCTTATATACATTTAAGCTAATGGGTTTATGCAAAAAGAGCTCATAATATGTAGGTTGGTCTCTTCATGGACACTTTGAGAGGTGTCAATTAACATAAACCCAAAATGTTTAGAGGAAAGAAAAAGTATGACAAGTGGGTGACAAACAGTTTAGAGGAAATGATAAGCGTATGTTTAAAAAATTTAAAAACAAATTGTGGATGGGGTAATACTCGATACTAGGAACACCCACATGGAGGCTCTAATGATCAATGAGATTACATCCAAGGGCATGACAACTAGCAGATCGCTAGCACATACGGAGAATTGTGGGAGCGAAGGCGGCTCAGAGCCAAAGAGATTTGTACCATCTCATTCCATGCATGGTACTAGTGATATCCATTAGCGCAGGAGGTGGTCTACCTGGCGGGGCTATGAAGCCATCAGTGTTGTGGAAGGAGAAGTATCAGGAAGAAATAATGTATAGGGAGAAATAATGTAGAGGATTGGAAAGCTGGCCCAATGCATGTTCAGTGGGTGGTAGTCACATCCTAGATAAATGTAGAGGGGTGTTCTAGCAACAAACCTCCCAATGTATAAAATCGAGGGCGAAATGCACAGTTTTGTTTTATTGGGAGATTAGTGGTGACGTTGTTGTAGGATAGGAAATATCCCGAGTCTTGGGCATTACACAGGGAGTTGGGGTGTCTAAAACACAGAGGATTGAGTACAAGTTTGTTTGCTAGGAAAAGGCAGAGGGTGTTCATTAACTGGGAAAGGTGTGATGGCAAGAGGAATTCTGTAAGGTTCTCGAAAAATTGGCAGCATTGGCCTTCGCCCCCTAGTAATCTAATAGAGTTTATTCTTGTCCAATATGGATAGAGGACCGAAAAAGAAGGAGAGGGGCAACCGACAGGAGGAAAATAAAAAAGAGGCGTCCCCTCCCCAAGGGCCAATGAACAATACGCGTGCAACTCTGCTAAGAGGCAAAGAAAAAGGAACCGGAGGAGGTGGAAGAAGCAGCATGAGGCCACAGGAAAACTGTTACAGAAGAGAAGATATTGGATGAGGTTTAGGAATGGGTAGAGGACCCATATTAATCCAGGACCAGAGAAACCAAGTACTTTAAAATAGCAGAAACGTACTAGATGGTCAAGGAAATGTTCTGGCATGCCTTGGAAAACACCAAGAAGGAGCAGGGGAACATTATGCATGCACTCAAAATTTTTGAGGGAAAATTTGACTAATTCTACAAGTCTTGTCATGGAATTCAATTTAGGGTTACTCCAAGAGGTCAACAACCTGAACAACAAGAGGAGGGAGAAGGAACTTTGGGCCCGTCAGGTTCAAAAAATGCCCATTTAACGTGGATGAGTATGAGCCAATCACAACCTCTAGGGATGACACTAAGGAAGCTCATCACCAAGTAGGAGCAGAGCGAACCCAAGTTTGAATTAGATTCAATGATGATGTTTCTTATGCTTATAGATCTCATAGTAGGCATAGTTTATATCGACTTGGACATATAGTAATAGCAGGGTAGGAACATTTCCTTATTTACAGTAAATTTGTCGATCTCAAACCTATTGTCATTACTATGAAAACTTGGTTAAATTCTTTTTGGGTAGGAATTCGGCTTCCTTTTTTGCAGATTCCAAACTATAACTTTTTTATATTAAAAAAAGTTTCAATGATTTTTAGATTAAAAAAAAACAATCATTATTTCAAAATATTATATTTTTAATATTTTTATAAATATTATAAAATATTATAAATTGTAAATATTATATATAGAAAGTTAAAAGTATAATATAAACAAAAGTTGAATGTCAATATTAAATGTAGTGTTTCACTCTCACCAACCTTATAATAACCATATAAATTGTTGTAATATTTTCAACCATATTCCTAACGAATAAATAAGGATTAATTCACATTTAACCATTTAAAATATTATTTATTTTAAAAAAATGTTTTTTTATAATTAGAATGTTATTAATTTTGAAAAATAATAAAAAATATGAACAATAAATTTGAAAAATAAATTAAATTTTTTTAAGCATAAAATTATTATTATTATTTTGAAATTTAAAAACCTTTAAAAAATAACTAAACTATTATTAATATAAAATTTTAATATAAAGTGATTTTTGAGCTATGTAATGTCATTGGTTTTCATACTACTAACCAAAGTAAAATAAGTGAAAAAATTATAAAATCATAACAACTTATCTCAATTTATTTATTAATTTTACAAATTAATAAAATAGAAACTAAGTAACATTTTAACTTTTTTTCTATATGATACTTGGTTTCATATACTATTGTAAATGGTTAAAACATTCATTAATTCAAACCAACATTTCTCTATTCAAACATTACACTAATAATAAAAAATACATATTAAATCATGACATAAATTGTGTTTAATGATAGAACATATATTGCAATGGAGCATACATGATTAGCTTACTACAATATAAATAATTGTGAATTGTGAATTGTGAATTAAAAAACTAGCATAACTTTCCTCCTCTCCCTTACTTTGGTACTAACATCATTATTTATTATTATCTTTGTGATTTCTTCTTAATTACAAGCTTATTGATTCTCTATTGTTAGCCTTCTTAATTACAAGCTTATTAATTATCTATTGTTATCTTTGTAGCATGATCATCTAATAAGAGTGAGATAGATTGAATACCTAAATTCCATAATATTACTTAATAACTTTTTGGGTGCTAGGTTCAATTCAGATCACATCATTGATTCATCTTTTATATGATTTAGTCTCTGCTATATTCTAAAAAATCAAATTTTTTTTGTATTTTGGTCCATTTATTATGTGATAGTCTTAGCAATATTTCCAGAGATCTTATTAGATGTTACTAATATATGTTTCACGAATAACCTGAGTATCACATAAAGTATAACTATATACAATATAATTGAAAGCATATAGTGTCTAAAAGGAATTTTAGACCTAAAAATTTTTGCCAAACATTTACAACATTCAATGTTAAAAATTCACTAATAAAACGTAAGCCTACTAGTAAAAGTAAATCTTAACTTTCACTACAAAAGAATTCTTGAGAATGGAAGTCCACGTCTGAATCTATAACCATCAGTTTTCAAAACCCAAGATCCCTTTCTACTAGTAACCCTTGGAGAAGACAAAGGGAATTGTTGATGTTACGGTAGCTGCGGGAGGTATTAGCCTCCATGTGTAACCTTTGAAGAGATTAGAATAAATATTCCTGGAAGCCAGAAAAAACATAACGGATGAAAAAGAAACCTAGAAGACAAGTCGGCTGAAGATAATAATTTATATTAAGTTATTATCCTCTAGGAAGAGAAGTCGGCCCAGTTAGGTGACTTAGAGCACTATAAATAGAGGGCATTAGAGCTCATCTGGGCTCACTCACTCTCACGAGTTCATAAGGACTAATGGTGTGCATGACTGGAGGATATTTGTAGTTGTTGCAGTGGTGACTTGGTCTTTGGTTTATGGTTTCGACTTTTTGCTTGGTGCACTAGCTTTGGAGATAGGTATGCTACCTTGATTGGCTATTAGTTCTAGGGTTTTCTTCAGGAATTATTCTATTTGTCAAGGTTAAGGTGCTCGAGGGTGGCCTTGTGCCTATGGTTGGGTGACAATATTGAGATAGTTTCTACGGTGAAAATGAGCACACCTATTATTTTAACAGGTTATGGGCCCACACTATCTTTGGATAGTCTAACCACTAGAAGATAGATTGGGAGATTGTTGAGCTCGTTGCAGTCAGATTTTTGTTGCAGCAATGAAACCCTAACCCTCTTGTTGAGGCACCTTAAGTGAATCGCTTCACCTAATTCTTGGATAGCCTAGTGTGCCCTAGCCTAGCGCACCCCCTGGTACTCTCAACAAGCCAAGGCGTCAAGTTTGATTTTTTGGTCAAAGTCAAAGTCAAAGAAAACACAACCATGACTTACTCTATGAAGTCAGAAAACAAGTTAGAAGGGGCTTCAAACTTCATAGCATGGAAGACAAGGATTGACCTCATCCTTGCCAAGAATAAAGTGCTAGATATTGTAAAAGGCAATATCATTGAGCCATAGTTTGAAGCAGGAAAAGAGAAGGAACCTCAAAACGTTGAAACAATGGAGAAGTTCAAGGACAATGACAATGCTATGAGTATCATAGCGAACTTTGTAAAGGATCATTTGATACCCTACATTTCTCATCTTGACTCATCCAAGAAGATGTACGCTGCCCTAATTGATATAATATGATGGATGTGCTCGTTTAACCATAGACAATATCACTATTGTCACCAAACCATAGGCCGAAGCCACCCCCGAGCACCTTAACCTTGACAGAGAATCATTCTGGAAGAAAACCCTAGGCTAGATAGACAAACAAAGGGTGGAGCGCCTTTCTCCAAGGATAGCGCACCAAGCAAGAGTACGAAGAGCTTATCAAAGAGTCCAAACCATAACCAAGAGATAGTCCAAGCCAAAACCGAAATCTACAAGTTGCAGGAGCTGCAACAACATCTCTCCTCCAGACTTGCACACAAACTGGCCAACTGCAATGCGCACAAGTGTTGCTTCTGCAGTTTTGAGAATGCCTTCCAGAATGAAGACTGGCCTCCTGTATTTATACTAAATCTGGCAGACTGCCTGGGCCAACTTCTCATTCTAGGTACTAATTCTTTAGTATATATTATTTCCTTTAGCTGACTTCTTCTCTTGGAGGATAATAACCTAATACAAGTCATTCCCTTGAGTCGACTTGTCTTCTAGGGTTATTAACCAGTCAATTTGGGTTTCTTCTTGCTTCCCAGAATATTTTATTCTCTTCAGGTTTACACATGGAGGTAAATACCTCCCGCAACTACCATAATATCAACACTCCCTCCTAGCTAGGGAGGTATTGAAGGTAATGGTATTGATCACAAACACACCGTTCACCTGGTAGCATCATCATAGTCGTATAGACTAACTCTTGATTAGATCATGAGCACCATCATCACTATCAGTGTTATCAACTGCATCATCTCTCAGAACAATACCCCATATAAGTAATCAGACATGATGATGGAGAAGTCACTCACTCCATAGAGTGACACAAGAACCATTCTTCTAATCCGGGCATATGTCTTAGAAGAATAAATGTCCTGAACCATTTTCCGTCTGGGAAACTATGTCCATTGATCATCCATCTAGATGATAATCATTTCCAACACTATTGATAGTCTTCAAGGAAATGAGAACAATGTCATTCAATAGAACACAACGATGTCTATCCATAGTAGTATACAGCTACAATCTAGTGGTACACTACCACACCAAGTAACACACAGATACTTGATCAGTGACACATAGTCACAATCAGTGGAACACATCCACCATAGTAGCACACATCTACTGTCTAAAGACATACAGTCTCCATAACAATCATCTGATATCAACCTACACAGAAAACATTGTTATGATATAAATTGAATCATCTGGGCCATTCTTCCACTCACATCTGTGAGATCTGGAAGAGCATCTGCCCTCATAGAGTGAGACATCAACGATGAGCTTTCCGGACTATTCTTCTCAAGCAAGGAAGAATAATTGTCCTGATTTTTGAGCCTGGACCATTCACCTATCCGAGCCATTCCTCCGACACTAAACAAAGTGCAACCTGGAGAGAATGAGTCTGCCCTAGGGAATGCCTGTCCCCAATTGCTGAACTTGGACCATTCGCCTATCTGGGCCATTCCTCGGGCACTAAACAAAGTGCAACCTAGAGAGAATGAATATTCCCTAGGGAATGACTGCCTGGACCATTTCCTAAGGAAATGACTGTCCTACACCAACCTCCAAAATGGACCATTCTTCGAAACTTCTCACAACTATGAGCTTCGAGAGAATGATTGTCGGGCGAGGCGGACTAGTCTTCTTGACAAATAATAAGAGTGATCGTTAAGAAGAGAGATTGTCCTAGACCATTCCCAATGTTAACCACAAGGGGAATCATTGTCTATGGTACATTAGAAACCCATCAAACCATTTTCATTACGAAAATGATTGTTCGATCTGGACCATTTTCCGAACTAGAAAATGCTTGTCCGTCAGAAATCTCAAACCACTTTCCGAACTAGAAAGGAACTACTCTTCCTGGACTATTTTTCGAACTAAAAAATGACTATCCATAAGTCAATAACACATCACTGCTCCCTCCCAATATTGGATTCATCTCTTCCCTTTTCAATAAGGAAGTCGTCTCCACGAGCTCCAGGTTGAGTATGCAAACTCTTTTATCTTGGACAGAGGATTTACCAAAATGTCTCCTTATCTTCTCATCTGTGGAGATATATATTGGAGAACCACTTTCTCTTTTCTGGACTTCATCACGGAGAATGTAATGCTTGATCTCAATGTACTTTGGTCTTTCTGGAAAAATGGTTTTATCTAAAGGCTTCATATAGATCTGATCATTACAATATATCATAGTTGAATTCATCTCCTTTTTTTTCTTCTAGCTCATAACATCGTGGCAAGGCTCAAACTAGAACATATCCATGTGGCACTTCTTCTTTCATCATGAGAGTTTGTCATGGATTAGCAATCCATCATCCTATACTTCTGAGTAACCATTTTGACTTTTATCATAGAATATTTTCACCATGCTTCTGCTGTGCATGAGAAGCTTTTCACCAAGTTGTTGGAGTCCATACAAAATCTTCATACAAGGGTCTCTTTCTGGTATACTTCAAATCCTTGAGGTTTCTCTACATATGCTCTTTGTTCAATTATTCTGGAGAACTTCTTTTGCATTCATCTGATGTCAATTCCAACCCATGGATATTGCGGATGATATAATGGCTCATGTAGAGGTATATCTAGTTTACTGGAACAAGCAATCATCACAGTCTTCTCCCTCCATCTGGGAGAACCCCTAGTTCTGTAT
This sequence comes from Picea mariana, assembly GCA_032191745.1. NCBI lineage: Eukaryota > Viridiplantae > Streptophyta > Pinopsida > Pinales > Pinaceae > Picea > Picea mariana. Next base: position 69,256 of record JASDQU010244407.1, read on the forward strand.
CTCGCAATGCTTACATTCATAAGTCTTCCATACACTATTCTTCATCACAACTTTTAGTTCCTTTGCTTGATTGCTTTTAGTGAGTTCATATCAGGCTGGTAGTCTTGTGATTCTTGATACAATCACTGGTTGTTCTGGCTTTTCTTTCTTTATTGGAATCTTCATGTTCTTCCTCATGTTTCTCTTTAGCTCTTGGGTCCATGGAGTTTCTTATAGATTCCATGCCCTAAAGATTTCACTTCCTTCTTTAATCATAGGATCACGGATGTGGATGGACAACCAAGGATACTTTAAGGCTTCTTTTCGAAGAAGACTTCTTCTAAAGTCAAACTGAACATGTGTTGTTTTTCATGGTTGCTACCATTGATCGGTACATGGATAGATACTTTATCATATTCAATGGGTCATATTATTTAGGATTATCTCCCTCCTAATCCTTGCTTCATGCATGAGTGCATGCTCATCTTTTGGAATTCTGTAATCAGCTCCCTCCAGTTAAGAGAGCCCATGCTTCTGTCTGCATCCTTATTGCCTTCTGCAAAGTGTCATAAGTCCTTTTCTTGATTGCTGACTTCTTTCTGTTTTTACTCCTTCTAGGTTTCTTCAAGTTTTATTATGATTTCAGCTTATCTTGTAGTTGTTACTTATGTAATAACTTCGACATGAATTGTTAATAGGGTTTGTTGATGTGCTTCATCCTTTCATGTGTATTGCCTTGTCTTATAGTCATTGTGATAACAATCCTTATCTTGTTGTTCTTCGATAGGTATAGTTTCTCTTTGAACATATTATCTTCTAGAAATAGATATGCAAGATATGTACATAAAACATGGCGTATACAAGAACTATGAAGAGTATTGTTACCTTGTCTCAGAAGAATAAGTTTGTTTCATCCTGCTTAGTCTTCTTTGTAGGTTCCTTTTCTTCGGAAACTGATGCTTTGTTTGTCTCCTTCCTTTTCTTTAGCTCAGGAAAATGATTCTTGTAGTGACCATATTTTCGACAATTGAAGCATTGTATTTCTGACATATCTTTCTCTTGATTTGGCTTCTTCCTTGAGCCAAACTTCCTTTTGTTCCTGAAATTCTCGAATCTTGTTGTGAAGGCTTGATCATCGTATTTCTTTTGAGGTTTCTCTTTTTCACTAATCCTCGATTATTCTTGTGCACATCAAGTCCAAAGTTATTCAAATGTAGGATGCTTCTTCCTTGTGTTCATGCTTGTGGCAAATGCATCCCATATCTTGGGAAGGCCATTGAGTACTATATTTATCAATTCCTTCTCTGAGATGATCTCTTCAATAGCTTGTAGTTGATCTCTTAACTGAGATATCCTCACAAAGTATGATGTTATGATGTCGTCGTCATTCATCTTCATGTCACAGAGCTCATTCTTCAGACTAATTACTTATCCAATGTTTATGAATGAGAAGAGGTTTGTTAGGGCATCATACATCTTCTAGATGAGTCAAGATGGGAGATGTAGGGTATCAAGTGGTCTTTTATAGAGTCCACTATGATACTCATGGCATTGATGTCACTGTCTTTGAACTTCTCCATAACTGCAGCGTTCTGCAGTTCCTTCTCTTTTCCTTCTTGGCAAGGATGAGATATCTAGCACTTTGTTCTTGGCAAGGATGAGATCAATCCTTGTCTTCCATCCTCTGAAGTTAGAAGCCCCTTCTAACTTGTTTTTTGAATTCATAGAGTAAGTCATGGCCTCTTTGACTTGGTCAACCCTAGAATTGACCAAAAACTCAAACATGATGTCTTAGATTGTTGAGAGTATCAAGAGGTGCGCTAGGCTAGGGCGCACTAGTCTATCTGGAAATTAGGTCAATCCCTTCACTTAAGGTGCCTCAATGAGAGGGTCATGGTTTCTGCAAATGCACTTGCTAGTAACCCTAGCGGTAATGATTTAGTAATTGCTCCTGCTAGAAACCCTAGCGGCAGATCTTCAACGAGCTTAGTATCCTTATCGCTATGCTCCCTTCTAGTGGTTAGAATGAATGAAGGAGGTGTGGGCCCATAACCTGATAGAATATGATGGATGTGTTTGTTTAACCATAGAAAATATCATTATTTTCACCCAACCATAGGCTGAAGCCACCCCCGAGCACCTTAACCTTGACAGAGAATCATTTCGGAAGCAAACCCTAGGCTAGATAGCCAAACAAAGGCTGGCACACCTTTCTCCAAGGATATCACACCAACCAAGAGTACCAAGAGCTTATCAGAGATTCCAAACCATAACCAAGAGATGGTCCAAGCCAAAACC
>JASDQU010244407.1:86447-99603 GCA_032191745.1 Picea mariana
TGCTAGTACGACTTAGAGGTGATGCAACATATGACATTGTTGATCAAGTCTATATCAGATGATATAATTTGATTTTTGTGGAGACTGTATGTCGTTGGACAGTAGGCATATGCTACTGAGGTGGATGTGTTCCACTGGTAGTGATTGTGTGTCATTGGTTAGTAGCCATGTGCTACTAGGAGTGGTTGTGTACTACTGGATAATCGTTGTGTACTACTATGGATAGACACAATTGTGTTCTATTGGATGGAAGTGTATCTTATTGCCATGGAGACTATCACTAGTGTTGGAGATGATTTCCAACTAGATGGATAGTGATGACGGTGCTCATGATTTGATCTTTGTGATCACGAGATAGCTCGTGTGGTTATGTTGTTGCTACCGATTGAATGATTTGTTTGTGCTCAATACCGTTTGTTTTGATACCTCCCTAGATAGGAGGGAGTGTTGATGTTACGGTAGTTGTGGGAGGTATTAACCTCCACGTGTAATATTTGACGATATTAGAATATTCCTGGAAGCCATAAAAACCCTAACGAATGAAAAAGAAACCTAGAAGACAAGTCGACTAAAGAGAATATTTTATATTAAGTTATTAGCCTCCAGGAAGATAAGTCTGGCCCAGTTAGGTGGATTAGAGCACTATAAATAGAGGGCGCTATATCTCATTTGTACTCACTCACTCTCACGACTTCATAAGGACTAGTGGTGCACATCACTGGAGGAGTGATGTAGTTGTTGCAGTGGTGACTTGGTCTTTGGTTTATGGTTTGGACTTTCTGCTTGGTGCACTAGCTTTGGAGAGAGGTATGCTACCTTGATTGGTTATTGGTTCTATGGGTTTGCTTCAAGAATTATTCTATTGTCAAGGTTAAGGTGCCCGGGGGTGGCCTTGTGCCTATGGTTGGTTGACAATATTGAGATATTGTCTACAGTGAAAACGAGCACACCTATTATTTTAACAGGAACAACCTCTCATCTACACCTCTATCGATTAAACCAATGAAGAACTCGTTACCAGAGGAAATGAAGATAAGTATCATTGCTTAGGAAATAAATTAAATTTTTTGAAGTATAAAATTATTATTATTATTATTGTGAAATTTAAAACCTTTAAAAAATAATTAAATTATTATTAATATAAAAGTTTAATATAAAGTGATTTTTGAGCTATGTAATGTTACTGATTTTCATACTACTAACCAAAGTAAAATAGGAAGTGAAAGAATTATAAAATCATAACAACTTATCTCAATTTATTTATTAATTTTACGAATTAATAGCATAGAAACTAAGCAACATTTTAACTTTTTGTCTATATGATCCTTGGTTTCATATACTATTGTAAATGGTTAAAACATTCATTAATTTAAACCAACATTTCACTATTCAAACATTACACTAATAATAAAAAGATACATATTAAACCATGACATAAATTGTGTCTAATAATAGAACATATACTACAATGGAGCATAAATGATTAGCTTACTACAATAAAAATAATTTTGAACTATAAAATACAAAAGTGGTTATAAAGCATTGTACACTTAAAAATTATGAATTAAAAAACTAGCATAACTTTTCTCCCCTCCTTTACTTTGGTACTAACATCATTATGTATTATTATCTTGGCTTTGATACTAACATCATTATGTATTATTATCTTTGTGATTTCTTCTTAATTACAAGCTTATTGATTCTCTATTGTTAGCCTTCTTAATTACAAACTTATTGATTATCTATTGTTATCTTTGTCTTTGTGATGCTTTCTTCGTTCCACCTCCAAAGATTTTATTCTCATTTCCATTGACATTTCTAAGACCTTAAAGCTCTGAATTTCTTAAAATTATTCATGATTACCCTAATTAAATATTAATTTTAGATAAAGTGGAATTAGTAAAATTCAATTCGATAGGACAATATCTTGTAGCATGATCATCTAATAAAAGTGAGATAGATTGAATACCTAAATTCCATAATATTACTTAATAACTTTTTGGGTGCTATGTTCAATTCAGAGCAGATCACTGATTTATCTTTTATATGATTTAGTCTCCGCTATATTCTAAAAAATCAAATATTTTCTGTATTTTGGTCCATTTCTTATGTGATAGTCTTAGCAATATTTTCAGAGATCTTATTAGATGTTACTAATATACGTTTCATGAATAAGTTGAGTATCACATAAAGTATAACTATCTACAATAGAATTGAAAGCATATAGTGTCTAAAAGGAACTTTAGACTAATTTTTTTTTGCCAAACATGTATAACATTCAATGTTAAAAATTCACTAATAAAACACAAGCCTACTAGTAAAAGTAAATATTAACTTTCATTACAAAAGAATTCTTGAGAATGGAAGTCCACGTCTGAATCCATAACCATCAATTTTCAAAACCCAAGATCCCTTTCTACTAGTAACCCTTGGAGAAGACAAAGGGAATTGTTGATGTTACGCTAGTTGCGGGAGGTATTAACCTCCATGTGTAACCTTTGACGAGATTAGAATAAATATTCCTGGAAGGAAGAAAAACCCTGATGGATGAAAAAGAAACCTAGAAGACAAGTCGACTAAAGAGAATATTTTATATTAAGTTATTAGCCTCCAAGAAGAGAAGTCGGCCTAGTTAGGTGACTTAGAGCACTATAAATAGAGGGCACTAGAGCTCATCTGGGCACACTCACTCTCACGACTTCATCAGGACTAGTGGTGTGCATGACTAGAGGAGAGTTGCAATTGTTGCAGTGGTGACTTGGTCTTTGGTTTATGGTTTGGACTTTCTACTTGGTGCATTAGCTTTGGAGATAGGTACGCTATGTTGATTGGTTATTGGTTCTAGGGTTTGCTTAAGGAATTATTCTATCTGTCAAGGTGAAGGTGCTCGGGGGTGGCCTTGTGCCTATGATTGGGTGACAATATTGAAATATTGTGTACAGTGAAAACGAGCACACCTATTATTTTAACAAGTTATGGACCCACACTATATTTGGATAGTCTAACCACTAGAAGATAGATTGGGAGATTGTTGAGCTCATTGCAGTTGCAGTTGCAGACAAAGTTTTGTTATAGCAACGAAACCCTAACCCTCTTGTTGAGGCACCTTAAGTGAAGCGCTTCACCTAATTCTTGGATAGCCTAGTGCACCCTAGCCTAGCGCACCCCTGGTACTCTCAACAAGCCAAGGCGTCAAGTTTGAATTTTTGGTCAAAGTCAAAGTCAAAGTCAATGCAACCATGACTTACTCTATGAACTCAGAAAACAAGTTAGAAGGGGCTTCAAACTTTAGAGCATGGAAGACAAGGATTGACCTCATCCTTGCCAAGAAAAAGTTCTAGATATCGTAAAAGGAAAGATCATGGAGCCATAGTTTGAAGCAGGAAAAGAGAAGGAACCTCAGAACATTGAAGCAATGGAGAAGTTCAAGGACAATGACATCAATGTTATGAGTATCATAGTGCACTCAGTAAAGGATCATTCGATACCCTACATTTCTCATCTTGACTCATCCAAGAAGATGTACGATGCCCTAACTAACCTTTTCTCAGTCAAAAATATTGGACAAGTGATGAGTCTGAACAATGAACTCTGTGACATAAAGATGACAAAGTATGACACCATAGCTTCATACTTTTTGAAGATTTCTCAGTTGACAGATCAATTACAAGCTACTTGAGAAGCCATTCCATAAAAGGAAGCTATGAACATAGCATTCAATGGTCTTTCTAGATCATGGGATGCATATCTTCCCAACCTTAGAAGAACTTTGGAGTTGTTGTGCACAAGATGAGTCAAGGTTAAAATACAAGGGAAAACCTCGGAAGGAAGAAGATGCTCAAGCCTTAGCAACAAATCTCAAAAGACATGGAGGTAAGAAAAGATCTGATTCAAGAAAGAGTTCAAGAGAGATATGGAAAAGGTACAATGCTTTCAATGGCATGATTGTGGCCACTACAAAAGGAATTGTTCTAAAGTAACAAATAAGAGAAAAGAGAGACATCACGCGCCAGCTGCCAATGATGAAGAACCTTCAAAGAAAACAAAGTATGACGAAACAGATTTCTTCTATTATTCAGCTTTTACTGGAACAATTGAAGATGACATGTGGTTGATCGATAGTGGAGCTTCAAGACATATGACAGGTGATCATAAGAATTTATCAAGCATGAAGGAAAAGGACACACCTCATAAAGTGGAGCTTGGAGACAAGAACTCTTATGCAGACAAGGGAATTGGACAAGATACTATCAAAATGGAATCAGGTAACTCTATTCATCTCAGTAATGTTCTATATGTCGATGGTTTGAAAAAGAATTTAGTATCTATTTCTTGTTTGGAAGAGAAAGGAGATAGAGTAGATTTTGTAGATGGAAAAATTCTTGTATGGTCTAAATATTCAAAGATACAAGACGCTAGACTCATTGGAACTCGTGAAGGAAGATCGTATAAACTCCTAGGTTAGAATCTCAAGCTCTAGTACATGATCAAATCAACCCTAGTGAGTTATGGCATAGAAGGTATGCTCACCTTCATTATCAAGCCTTGCCATCACTAAAACGGATGGTTGTAGGCATACCAGAATAAAAATCAGTACATGAAGGTGTGTGCAGAAGATGTGCACTTGGGAAGAATATCAACCATTTCCAAGCAGTGAGAATAGATCCAAAGGGATCTTAGACCTAATACATTCAGATGTATGTGGTCCTATGCCAGTGAAATCTCTAGGAGGATCTCTTTACTATGTGACGTTTATAGATGACTTCTCAAGAAAGACATGGTTGTATATGTTAAAGACTAAGGATGAAGTATTTAGAAAATTCCAAGAATTCAAGGCTAAAGTAAAGAACCTAACAGAGAAGAAGATCAAGATAATAAGATCTAATAATGGAGAAGAATACACCTCCAAGGAGCTCGTTGCCTTTTGTAATGAAGGTAGGATTAGGAGAGAGCTTATTGTTCCTCATAATCCTCAACAGAATGGTGTGGCTGAAAGAAAGAACAGAACTATTGAATAATCTGTCAAGGCAATGATGAATGATCAAAATTTATCCATGTTCCTATAGGGAGAAGCAGTTATGACAGTTGTTTATATTCAGAATAGAAGTCCACATAGAATATTAAATAACATGACTCCAAACGAATCCTTCTTAGAAAAAAAGCCAAGTGTTGAACACTTGAAAATCTTTGGATGCCCTGTCTATATTCATGTTCCCAAGAATAAGAGAGAAGTTCGAACCTTCAAAAAAGAAAGGTATATTCATTGGATATAGTGAATCATCAAAAGCACACAGAATTTATGTTCCGGGTCAGTAGAAGATTGAAATCAGCAAAGACGTAACTTTTGATGAAAGGATTGCATTTAAGAAATCTATAGAAGACTCCATAGACTCCAACGAAGAAAAGGAACATGAAGACACCAAAGAAGATAGCACATGTTCTCCAAAACACCCCAGTGAAGAAACAGAACCACCACATGAACATGTGGAACCAGTTATTGAACCTAAGACTAGAAATAGACCAACATGGCTTGAATCCACCTTGCAAGAAGTAGAAAGACATAAAGCTCCCAGTGGCACCTTCAAACAAAGCAAGAAACCCAAAAGGTTTTCCAGTTATGCAATGTTCATGACACATCTTGTTAATGTAAAACCTTCCACCTTTGAAGAAGCAGTCAAGTAGAGAGAACGAAAGGAGGCCACGATGGAGGAATACCAATCTATTATGAAAAATGATGTATGGGAAGTTGTGCCTAGACCTAAAGAGAACTTTGTAATTACTTCAAAATGGGTTTATAAGATAAAGCATGTTGTAGATGGAAGTATTGACAAATACAAGGCAAGATTTGTGGCTAGAGGATTCTCTTAGTAGGAGGGAGAATATTATGATAAGACAGTTTATCTGGTTTCCATATATACATCTATTAGAGCCATCAGATCTCTAGCAGCTTCCATGGGTTGGAGTTTACATCAGATGGATGTAAAAACCATCTTTCTCAATGGAATGATTGAGGAAGAAGTATACATAGAGCAACCTCAAGGTTTTGAGATACACCCAAGCGAAACCCATGTATGCAGATTGAAGAAGGCCTTGTATGTACTCGAGCAAGCTCCAAGAGATTGGTATGCAAGTATTGATAGCTACTTGACAAGACTTTGATTTTCCAAGAGTCGCGTCGATCCAAACCTCTACTACAAAGTTGTGAATAATGCACCTGTGAATAGGTTGTGATTCTATTATTATATGTTGATGATTTGTTCCTAACAGTTGAAGAACCTCTCATTATTCAATGAAGAAGGAGCTAGCCTCAGAGTTTGATATGAAGGATCTTGGTCTCGTACACTAGTACTTAGGATTAGAAGTATGGCAGAAGCATGACGAAGTCTTCCTAGGACAAGGGAAGCATGTCGTAAAAATGCTTCAAAAGTTTGGGATGATGGATTGCAAATCCATTGCAACTCCCATGGTAATAGATTTGAGGAAGTTGAGAGACTATCATTCTGATCCAGTAGATTTGTCCCTGTACTGGCAATTGATTGGCTCCTTGATGTATTTGGTTAATACTAGGCCGGACATTTTCTTTGTTGTGAACATGTTGAGCCAGTTCGAGGTGGAACCTAGACAAGAACATTGGATAGTTGCAAATCATATCTTGAGATATCTTCGTGGAATGATAACTTATGGTTTGAGATATGTCTCAAACAGTAAAGTACAATTGCATGAATTCACTGATTTATATTGGGCAGAGAGTTCAAGTGACAAAAAGAGTACTTCTGGTATGTGTTTTTGTTTTAAATTTGCTATGATTTCATGGGCCAGCAGGAAACAAAAGTTTGTTGCACTCAACACTGCAGAAGCGGAGTATAATGCAACATGTGATGCTGGTACGGAAGCAATGTGGCTCCATAAGTTGGTTTATGGAATGTTTGATCAGGAGATGGATTCAACCGTGATATATTGTGATAACCAACGCTATGTGAATCTTTCGTAGAACCCGGTGTCCCATGATAGGTCAAAGCACATTGAGATCAAGTACTATTTTCTTTGTGATAAGGTACAGAGGAGAGAATTGGTTCTCCAATATATCTCCACTGATGAGTAGACTGCAAATATTTTGATGAAGCCTTTGTCCAAGATAAAGTTTGCATACTTGAGGGACATGTTAGGGCTCGTGGAGATTGATCCCTTGGTTGAAAGGGGATGACTTCCTCGGTTGGGAGGAAGCACTGATATGTGGCATCATGGACTGTTAGTGAGTTGTGGATCTGTATCATGCTAATACAGCTTAGAGATGGTCATACAGCTTAGAAATGATGCTTGCATCATGCTAGATATGATCATGTTAATACAACTCAGATATGATACAAATGGTCAGAGTTGTTGATACAGTGGCCTGAGGAGCATCGTGCTAGTACAACATAGAGGTGGCATACAATTTAGAAATTATGTATTGACATCATGCTAGATATGTCACGCTAATACAGCTTAGAGATAATGTAGGGGGCTCTTGTCATGCTAGATAAGATCATGTGAGTACAACTTAGAGGTGGCATACAACTTAGATATGATGCATTGGCATCATGCTAGATATGTCATGCTAGTACGACTTAGAGAAGGTCATACAGCTTATAGAGATGACATAGTGAGACATTGATCTACATCATGTGAGTACAGCTTAGAGGTGGCATACAACTTAGATATGATGCATTTGCATCATGCTAGATATGTCATGTAGTACGACTTAGAGATGATGTAGATGATACTCTGGATCACGTCAGTACAACTTATATATGATGCATTCACATTATGCTAGTATGGCTTAGAGGTGATGCAGTTGATGACATTGTTGATGCAGGTCGATATCAGATGATATAATTTGATTGTTGTGGAGACTGTATGTCTCTGAACAGTAGGTGTATGCTACTAAGGTGGATGTGTTCCACTGGTAGTGATTGTGTCATTCGTTAGTAGCCATGTGCTACTAGGAGTGGTTGTGTATTATTGGATAATAGTTGTGTACTACTATGGATAGACATAGTTGTGTTCTATTGGATGGCATTGTATATAATTGCCATGGAGACTATCACTAGGGTTGGAGATGATTGCAACTAGATGGATAGTGATGATGGTGCTCGTGATTTGATCTTTGTGATCACGAGATAGCTCGTGTGGCTATGGTGTTGCTACCGATTGAATGGTTTGTTTGTGCTCAAGACCATTGCTTTTAATACCTCCCGAGATAGGAGGGAGTGTCGATGTTACGGTAGTTGCGGAAGGTACTAACCTCCACGTGTAATCTTTGACGAGATTAGAATATTCTTGGAAGCCAGAAAAACCCTAACAAATGAAAAAGAAACCTAGTAGACAAGTCGGCTAAAGATAATATTTTATATCAAGTTATTCGCCTCGAGGAAGAGAAGTATGGCCCAGTTAGGTGACTTAGAGCACTATAAATAGAGGGTGCTAGATCTTATTTGGACTCACTCACTCTCACAACTTCATAAGAACTAGTGGTTCACATGATTGGAGGAGTGTTGCAGTTGTTGCAATGGTGACTTGGTCTTTGGTTTATGGTTTGGACTTTCTGCTTGGTGCACTAGCTTTGGAGAGAGTTACGCTACCTTGATTGGTTATTGGTGGTGCTATGGGTTTGCTTCAAGAATTATTCTATCTGTCAAGGTTAAGGTGATCAGGGGTGGCCTTGTGCCTATGGTTGGGTGACAATATTGAGATATTGTCTACGGTGAAAACGAACACACCTATTATTTTAACAGGAACAACCTCTCATCTACACCTTTATCGATTAAACCAATGAATAACTCGTTACCAGAGGAAATGAAGATAGGTATCATCGCTTCCTTCTCAAATAATTTTTTTATGTCATGGAACGAACAACTAAGACGGCCATGGAATGCTAAAAATCGATCAAGTTATGAACTTTGTTTGAAATTCACCTATGACCATGAAGGGCACATGTCATCCTATGATCAGTATTGAATCACTATGGAAGTGGCATTGATACAACCTACAAGGCCTAAATGATGCAGTGTTAAAATTGAAATAACCACCTCAATGAGTGTATCCATTCCCTTATAGCATATTGACGTTCAACGAATTGAATGACCACCCTTCCATGATAAATGGGTGGTGAACCCTAATCAAACTCTAAACAAGTAAGAAGTCACAGTGGGTAACCTTTGGGTGTAAAATCCATCAAATCTTTGAACCAAAATATAGAAGGAAGAAATCTCAAGTCATTTAAAAAATAATTTGATTTTGGCAGTGTTTTAAAGTGCAAGCTTAATAATTTGATTTTGGCAATGTTTGGAAGTGTGTTTTGAAGTGCAAGCTTAATAATTTGATTTTGGCAGTGTTTTGAAGTGCAAGCATGTGTTGTTGATGGGTTTTGGTGTGGAACTATTTAGTTTGCCATTTAGATATTTTTAAAACTATGTGTTGTTGATGGGTTTTGGTGTGGAACTATTTAGTTTGTCATTTAGATATTTTTAAAACTGAACAAATGCACTATCTTTAACACAATTAACTTTAATAATAAATAAGTGTATTTATCCTTTCATGCATTTCAGTGTTTATAACTTGAAAAGGTAAAGTTAAAGTGTAAGTTACATGCAGTTCATGGTTGTGTTGGAGATAGGATGCATTGTTTCTATAGTGATATAACCAACATTTTAACACTGCTAAAGTTTTCACCAATTGCAATTTATTAACTTCAGCCCTGCTTTGGAATTTCAAGGAAACATTTATTGTCTTTTTGATACCAAAGGCAGAAACATGTTTAATTCATTTAATCATTCCTACAATATTGAACAAAAGCAAATCTAAATAGTAAGCTCCACAATTTAAAGCAAATACTGTAGAAATGATCTTGTCAAAATTAATAGCTTATATAATATCATCTAGACATTGCCTTCAATGTACAATAAAGAAAGTAAAGAGCAAGCTCCAAAAGTACCAAGGATTGCCTCTTGTTTATTGTGCCCATTGTAAGTAGCCTATCAAATGTACTTCACATTGCCTCCAACACATAATAAAAGAAGTAAAAAGTAAGCTACAACTAACAAGGATTGCCAACAGTAAAAGAGTTAAATACCCCAAATGAGACCATTTTACTCTTTTATCAAGAGAATTTTGTGCGAAACTGGCAGTTAAATAAACTTATATTAAAATGAGCAGCATTAGGTTATGGGGCTCAGTGAATTTCAGAAGTCAAATTGAAGGTAACAATTGTTCCTCAAACATTTTAATTAGGTAGAATAGAAACGTTTTAATTAGGCAGGATAGCAATCCCTTTTTAACACTTTGGTTCAATATGAAAACCGAAACTTGTGTTACACCATATTTAGAAATCAATGTTGGGCAATCAACATCTTCAAGGCTATGAGACACCTAACTTTGCCTACATAAATTCACAAACTATTTTCTGCATCATACAAACATTTCAAAGTACTAAGAGCTTTATATCAAATGCAAAATCATTATTACAATTTGAAATTTATTTGCAGAGTGAAGAGTTATAATCTCTCCTTGACAATTTCTAATAAACCCACGGCTTAGTTTTCCAAGACAAAAAACTTTGATTTACAACATAAAGATCCCTCAGAGTAATACCAAAATAACAGAATAATTCATACAATGAGAGCTTTGTTCTCAGCAGCCTGTTTTTTTATTACACAAATGATTGTCAAACACAATGAATATTTTTTGTTTTGCGCTGGCAAATGAAAGGGAAAGTTACAGAGACGCGGAAGTAATGATCAAAAAATGACAATTTTACAATAAAGATCGGAAAATAGACGTTTATGACAAAAGAGGATTTCAGTTGCAACTGTCGCTCAACCCCTCACATCATCTGGCTTTGTATTCCTTCAAAATAAAAAATGCAAGGAGATTGATAACAAAACCATTGAGATACGCATGCCTGTCACCATCTCCTTGGAATTGAATATCACAACTCATGAACCAATTTCAAATAGCATAATGGTACATTCACTCGAAAATTTTCTGGCAAGCATTATTCAATTGTACAACAGATCCTCAAAATCATGTTTTGAGAGGGGGTGGAGGGGGTGGGCTGGAACTTTACTGAGATTGAACGGGAAAACTCATTCTGACTGTCCCCTCTGAATGTTCTGAATTTTACCTACCACAGCATCCCTCTATCCCTCTTGGCTTGTTCAACTTCTAGAGTGTTATCTAGAAATACTGCAATAATTAGTGCAACTGTCAGTGGTGAGGAGAATATGATGTTTTGAAACTCATTAAACTGCAACTAAAAGATGACAAATTAAAGTAGGCACAAGACACCTGACATCAAATTATTAGATCTTACTTTGAAAATAAAAACAATGCATGCTTCAGCATTCTTTTTTAACTTACCCATCCTGCATTTGTATGGACAGGGCCCACTTTAGAAGTAGCATAAAACTCATTTAACTATTACAGAATAGACAGACCCAGAAATTAGGAGACTCCAAAGATGAACAGGTTTTGCATTGAGTTCATGTTAGTGAATGAATGATGGAAACACCAACATCAGCTGGAAAAAATAACAGCAAATAGGAACACTCATATCAAGTGAGCAGCAAATTTTTGGCATGTGCTATCTTAACCTCGCTAAAAAGAGGGAAGCAGGTCCATGCCTGCATATGGAAAACTAGATATGCATCAGACATCTCTATTGGCAATGCTCTCGTGGACATGTATGCCAAATGTGGAAGCATTGAAGATGAGCTTAAAGTTTTTGATGAAATACCTGAGTGGAATGTTGTTTCTTGAAGTGTCATGATTACTGCATATGTTCAGGAAAGTCAAATAGAGAATGCACAGAAACTGTTTGATGAAATGCCTCAGCTAGCACCTGAGATCTTCGACACTGGCGTTTCAGTTTGCATAGAGGTTGATAACTTCGTAAATATTGCATCAATGTTGTGCCAACTCTATACTTGTTTTGATCATCCAAGTCCTTACCGTAGACTAGGAGCAGCAATGACTGCTCATCTTATCTATCCAGTACTGAGGGAGAATGGATCAATTGTTGACCATCATATTCTAGAAGTTTTATTTTTTCTGCATAAAGAGTCTGCGTATTGTAGAGCATGATGACAATCAAAAAGGTACAATGTAACAAATGAGTAGGGTCCTGGAAGGAATGGAGAGACTTGTGTGAAGGAACATTGCCACTTTACAGAAAAATAAGAAGGATAAGAAGATGTTTCCAAACATGCAGGATTTCCTAGATTAGTTGTTTTTGCAAACTGATCGACCAGAAGAAAAGTGCAGAAAGAAATGCATGTGGTTGTTCAGGTCAATATGTGAAGCTTTGCCTGTTCGCTCATGCGCTCATTGGCTCAAGTCCCAAGTTCAAAAATGCAGAGCAGGTTAGAAATACCTTGAATTTTTTTGATATAGGGTTGAGATTTCTGGAACTTAATGGTGATAAGCATGCCTTTCAGTTGCTTGAGATATGGATGGGAAAATATGCTCTCTTCATTGGTTTGAGTGGGCTTTGAAGGAGCATTTGATATCATTAAGTGATATGTTTATTAAGACACAACTAGAAAGCTTCAGCATTGCTTCTTCTATCGAGATGTTTCTTCAAAATCCATGTTGTGAGCCTACCTATCTTAATTTCTTAACATCTTTAACGACATTGTAGAAGGAATATCATGGATCTCTACGAATCAAAACTATCTTCCATCTTCCAAATTTTCTGAAGGTGATACTTTATATTGAATTGGGAATTGAGGAGCAAGATATTCAAGTATCTCAGGAAATGACATGCCTTCAACTGAAAGAGGAGAGTAGGGTACACAAACTTGTACCCTTTAGTGAACCTCCTTTTGTAAATTTAATGTCTCAAATTATTTTTCAAATTATTTTCCATCCACGGAAAATTACTTTTGTTGTTGTTGTTGGAGTGTCAAAGTATAGAGGAGCTTATCAGGCTAACAGTGAAAATTGTTAAGATGTTTTTTATCAGCATCTTCAATATTCAAACAGTGCTTCATACAAGCTCTTAGAAGCTTGTGTCTGGAAACATTATTGAGCTTGACCTAAATACATATAACCATTCAGGAGGAACAGATCTAGTAGACACGATGTATCTTTTGAAAGGCTATCAACAATTACATCTAGC
>JASDQU010244407.1:99623-111019 GCA_032191745.1 Picea mariana
AAGATTTTATTCTCATTTCCATTGACATTTCTAAGACCTTAAAGCTCTGAATTTCTTAAAATTATTCATGATTACCCTAATTAAATATTAATTTTAGATAAAGTGGAATTAGTAAAATTCAATTCGATAGGACAATATCTTGTAGCATGATCATCTAATAAAAGTGAGATAGATTAAATACCTAAATTCCATAATATTACTTAATAACTTTTTGGGTGCTATGTTCAATTCAGATCTGATCATTGATTTATATTTTCTATGATTTAGTCTCCGCTATATTCTAAAAAGTCAAATATTTTCTGTATTTTGGTCCATTTATTATGTGATAGTCTTAGCAATATTTTCAGAGATCTTATTAGATGTTACTAATATATGTTTCATGAATAAGTTGAGTATCACATAAAGTATAACTATCTACAATATAATTGAAAGCATATAGTGTCTAAAAGGAACTTTAGACCAAATTTTTTTTGCCAAACATTTATAACATTCAATGTTAAAAATTCACTAATAAAACGCAAGCCTACTACTAAAAATAAATATTAACTTTCATTACAAAAGAATTCTTGAGAATGGAAGTCCACGTCTGAATCCATAACCATCAGTTTTCAAAACCCAAGATCCCTTTCTACTAGTAACCCTTGGAGAAGACAAAGGGAATTGTTGATGTTACGCTAGTCGCGGGAGGTATTAACCTCCATGTGTAACCTTTGACGAGATTAGAATAAATATTCCTGGAAGGCAGAAAAACCCTGATGGATGAAAAAGAAATCTAGAAGATAAGTCGGCTAAAGAGAATATTTTATATCGAGTTATTAGCCTCCAGGAAGAGAAGTCGGCCCAGTTAGGTGACTTAGAGCACTATAAATAGAGGGCACTAGAGCTCATCTAGACTCACTCACTCTCACGACTTCATCAAGACTAGTGGTGTGCATGACTAGAGGAGAGTTGCAGTTGTTGCAGTGGTGACTTGGTCTTCAGTTTATGGTTTGGACTTTCTACTTGGTGCGCTGGCTTTGGAGATAGGTACGCTACGTTGATTGGTTACTGGTTCTAGGGTTTGCTTCAGGAATTATTCTATCTGTCAAGGTTAAGGTGCTCGAGGGTGGCCTTGTGCCTATGATTGGGTGACAATATTGATTGTCTATGGTGAAAACGAGCACACCTACTATTTTAACAGGTTATGGACCCACACTATATTCGGATAGTCTAACCACTAGAAGATAGATTGGGAGATTGTTGAGCTCGTTGCAGTTGCAGTGAAAGTTTTGTTATAGCAACGAAACCCTAACCCTCTTGTTGAGGCACCTTAAGTGAAGCGCTTCACCTAATTCTTGGATAGCCTAGTGCACCCTAGCCTAGCGCACCCCCTGGTACTTTCAACAAGCCAAGGCGTCAAGTTTGAATTTTTGGTCAAAGTCAAAGTCAAAGTCAATGCAACCATGACTTACTCTATGAAGTCAGAAAACAAGTTAGAAGGGGCTTCAAACTTTAGAGCATGGAACACAAGGATTGACCTCATCCTTGCCAATAAAGTGCTAGATATCGTAAAAGGAAAGATCATGGAGCCAAAGTTTGAAGTAGGAAAAGAGAAGGAACCTCAAAACATTGAAGCAATGGAGAAGTTCAAGGACAATGACATCAATGTTATGAGTATCATAGTGCACTCAGTAAAGGATCATTTGATACACTACATTTCTCATCTTGACTCATCCAAGAAGATGTACGATGCCCTAACTAACCTTTTCTCAGTCAAAAATATTGGACAAGTGATGAGTCTGAACAATGAACTCTGTGACATAAAGATGACAAAGTATGACACCATAGATTCATACTTTTTGAAGATTTCTCAGTTGACAGATCAATTACAAGCTATTTGAGAAGCCATTCCATAAAAGGAAGCTATGAACATAGCAAATTCAATGGTCTTTCTAGATCATGGGATGCATATGTTGCAAGCATGAATACAAGGAAGCAATTCCCAACCTTAGAAGAACTTTGGAGTTGTTGTGCACAAGATGAGTCAAGGTTAAAATACAAGGGAAAACCTCAGAAGGAAGAAGATGCTCGAGCCTTTGCAACAAATCTCAAAAGACATGGAGGTAAGAAAAGATCTGATTCAAGAAAAAAGTTCAAGAGAGATATGGAAAAGGTACAATGCTTTCAATGGCATGATTGTGGCCACTACAAAAGGAATTGTTCTAAAGTAACAAATAAGAGAAAAGAGAGACATCACGCGCCAACTGCAAATGATGAAGAACCTTCAAAGAAGACAAAGTATGACGAAACAAATTTCTTCTATTATTCATCTTTTACTGGAACAATTGAAGATGACATGTGGTTGATCGATAGTGGAGCTTCAAGGCATATGACAGGTGATCATAAGAATTTATCAAGCATGAAGGAAAAGGACACACCTCATAAAGTGGAACTTGGAGACAAGAACTCTTATGCAGACAAGGGAATTGGACAAGATACTATCAAAATGGAATCAGGGAACTCTATTCATTTCAGTAATGTTCTATATGTCGTTGGTTTGAAAAAGAATCTAGTATCTATTTCTTGTTTGGAAGAGAAAGGAGATAGAGTAGATTTTGTAGATGGAAAAGTTCTTGTATGGTCTAAATATTCAAAGATAGAAGATGCTAGACTCATTGGAACTCGTGAAGGAAGATCGTATAAACTCCTAGGTTAGAATACTCAAGCTCTAGTACATGATGAAATCAACCCTAGTGAGTTATGGCATAGAAGGTATGATCACCTTCATTATCAAGCCTTGCCATCACTAAAACAGATGGTTGTAAGCATACCAGAATTACAATCAGTACATGAAGGTGTGTGAAGAAGATGTGCACTTGGGAAGAATATCAAGAAACCATTTCCAAGCGGTGAGAATAGATCCAAAGGGATCTTAGACCTAATACATTCAGATGTATGTGGTCCTATGCCAATGAAATCTCTAGGAGGATCTCTTTACTATGTGACGTTTATAGATGACTTCTCAAGAAATACATGGTTGTATATGTTAAAGACTAAGGATGAAGTATTTAGAAAATTCCAAGAATTCAAGGCTAAAGTAAAGAACCTAACAGAGAAGAAGATCAAGATTATAAGATCTAATAATGGAGAAGAATACACCTCCAAGGAGCTCATTTCCTTTTGTAATGAAGCTGGGATTAGGAGAGAGCTTATTGTTCCTCATAATCCTCAACAGAATGGTGTGGCTAAAAGAAAGAACAAAACTATTGAATAATCGATCAAGGCAATGATGAATGATCAAAATTTATCCATGTTCCTATAGGGAGAAGCAGTTATGACAGTTGTTTATATTCAGAATAGAAGTCCACATATAATATTGAATAACATGACTCCAGACGAATCCTTCTCAGAAAAAAAGCCAAGTGTTGAACACTTGAGAATCTTAGGATGCCCTGTCTATATTCATGTTCCCAAGAATAAGAGAGAAGTTGGATCCTTCAAAAAAGAAAGGTATATTCGTTGGATATAGTGAATCATCAAAAGCACACAGAATTTATGTTCCAGGTCAACAGAAGATTGAAATCAGCAGAGACGTAACTTTTGATGAAAGGATTGCATTTAGGAAATCTATAGAAGATAACACATGTTCTCCAAAACACCCCAGTGAAGAACTAGAACCACCACATGAACATGTGGAACCAGTTATTGAACCTAAGACTAGAAATAGACCAGCATGGCTTGAATCCACCTTGCAAGAAGTAGAAAGACATAAAGCTCCCAGTGGCACCTTCAAACAAAGCAAGAAACCCAAAAGGTTTTCCAGTTATGCAGTGTTCATGACAAATCTTGTTAATGTAGAACCTTCCACCTTTGAAGAGGCAGTCAAGTAGAGAGAACGAAAGGAGGCCACGATGGAGGAATACCAATCTATTATGAAAAATGATGTATGGGAAGTTGTGCCTAGACCTAAAGAGAACTTTGTAATTACTTCAAAATGGGTTTATAAGATAAAGCATGTTGTAGATGGAAGTATTGACAAATACAAGGCAAGATTTGTGGCTAGAGGATTCTCTTAGTAGGAGGGAGAATATTATGATAAGACAGTTTCTCTAGTTTCCATATATACATCTATTAGAGCCATCGGATCTCTAGCTGTTTCCATGGGTTGGAGTTTACATCAGATGGATGTAAAAACCGTCTTTCTCAATGGAATGATTGAGGAAGAAGTATACATAGAGCAACCTCAAGGTTTTGAGGTAGACCCAAGAGAAACCCATGTGAGCAGATTGAAGAAAGCCTTGTATGGACTCGAGCAAGCTCCAAGAGATTGGTATGCAAGTATTGATAGCTACTTGACAAGACTTTGATTTTCCAAGAGTCATGTCGATCCAAACCTCTACTACAAAGTTGTGAATAATGCACCTGTGAATAGGTTGTGATTCTATTATTATATGTTGATGATTTGTTCCTAACAGTTGAAGAGCCTCTCATTATTCAGTGAAGAAGGAGCTAGCCTCAGAGTTTGATATGAAGGATCTTGGTCTCATACACTACTACTTAGGATTAGAAGTATGGCAGAAGCATGGCGAAGTCTTCCTAGGACAAGGGAAGTATGTCGTAAAGATGCTTCAAAAGTTTGGGATGATGGATTGCAAATCCATTGCAACTCCCATGGTAACAGATTTGAGGAAGTTGAGAGACTATCATTCTGATCCAGTAGATTTGTCCCTGCACTGGCAATTGATTGGCTCCTTGATGTATTTGGTTAATACTAGGCCGGACATTTTATTTGTTGTGAACATGTTGAGCCAGTTCGAGGTGGAACCTAGACAAGAACATTGGATAGTTGCAAATCATATCTTGAGATATCTTCGTGGAACGATAACTTATGGTTTGAGATATGTCTCAAACAGTGAAGTACAACTGCATGAATTCACTGATTTATATTGGGCAGAGAGTTCAAATGACAGAAAGAGTACTTCTGGTATGTGTTTTTGTTTTAAATTTTCTATGATTTCATGGGCCAGCAGGAAACAAAAGTTTGTTGCACTCAACACTACAGAAGCAGAGTATAATGCAACATGTGATGCTGGTACAAAAGCAATGTGGCTCCGTAAGTTCGTTTATGGATTGTTTGATCAGGAGATGGATTCAACCGTGATATATTGTGATAACCAACACTATGTGAATCTCTCGGAGAACCCGGTGTCCCATGATAGGTCAAAGCACATTGAGATCAAGTACTATTTTCTTTGTGATAAGGTACAGAGGGGAGAATTGGTTCTCCAGTATATCTCCACTGATGAGTAGACTGCAAATATTTTGATGAAGCCTTTGTCCAAGATAAAGTTTGCATACTTGAGGAACATGTTAGGGCTCGTGGAGATTGATCCCTTGGTTGAAAGGGAGGAGATGACTTCCTCGACTGGGAGGAAGCACTGATATGTGGCATCATGGACTGTTAGTGAGTTGTGGATCTGTATCATGCTAATACAGCTTAGAGATGGTCATACAGCTTAGAGATGATGCTTGCATCATGCTAGATATGATCATGTTAATACAACTCAGATATAATACAGATGGTTGGAGTTGTTGATACAGTGGCCTGAGGAGCATCGTGCTAGTACAACTTAGAGGTGGCATACAATTTAGATATTATGTATTGACATCATGCTAGATATGTCACGCTAATACAGCTTAGAGATAATGTAGGGGGCTCATGTCATGCTAGATAATATCATGTGAGTACAACTTAGAGGTGGCATAGAGCTTAGATATAATGCATTGGCATCATGCTAGATATGTCATGCTAGTACGGCTTTGAGATGGTCATACAGCTTATAGAGATGACATAGTGAGACATTGATCTACATTATGTGAGTACATCTTAGAGGTGGCATACAACTTAGATATGATGCATTTGCATCATGCTAGATATGTTATGTAGTACGACTTAGAGATGATGTAGATGATACTCTAGATCACGTCAGTACAACTTAGATATGATGCATTCACATTATGCTAGTATGTCTTAGAGGTGATGCAGTTGATGACATTGTTGATGCAGGTAGATATCAGATGATATAATTTGATTGTTGTGGATATTGTATGTCTCTGAATTGTAGGTGTATGCTACTAAGGTGGATGTGTTCCACTGGTAGTGATTGTGTCATTCGTTAGTAGCCATGTGCTACTATGAGTGGTTGTGTATTATGGGATAATAGTTGTGTACTACTATGGATAGACACAGTTGTGTTCTATTGGATGGCATTGTATATAATTGCCATGGTGACTATCACTAGGGTTGGAGATGATTGCAACTAGATAGATAGTGATGATGGTGCTCGTGATTTGATCTTTGTGATCACGAGATAGCTTGTGTGGCGATGGTTTTACTACCGATTGAATGGTTTGTTTGTGCTCAAGACCATTGCTTTTAATACCTCCCTAGATAGGAGGGAGTGTCGATGTTACGGTAGTTGTGGAAGGTACTAACCTCCACGTGTAATCTTTGACGAGATTAGAATATTCTTGGAAGCCAGAAAAACCCTAACGAATGAAAAAAAAACCTAGTAGACAAGTCGGCTAAAGATAATATTTTATATCAAGTTATTAGCCTCGAGGAAGAGAAGTATGGCCCACTTAGGTGACTTAGAGCACTATAAATAGAGGGTGCTAGATCTTATTTGGACTCACTCACTCTCACAACTTCATAAGAATTAGTGGTTCACATGATTGGAGGAGTGTTGCAATTGTTGCACTGGTGACTTGGTCTTTGGTTTATGGTTTGGACTTTCTGCTTGGTGCACTAGCTTTGGAGAGAGGTACGCTACCTTGATTGGTTATTGGTGGTGCTATGGGTTTGCTTCAAGAATTATTCTATCTGTCAAGGTTAAGGTGATCAAGGGTGGCCTTGTGCCTATGGTTGGGTGGCAATATTGAGATATTGTCTACGGTGAAAACAAACACACCTATTATTTTAACAGGAACAACCTCTCATCTACACCTTTATCGATTAAACCAATGAAGAACTCGTTACCAGAGAAAATAAAGATAGGTATCATCTCTTCCTTCTCAAATAATTTTTTTATGTCATGGAACGAACAACTAAGACAACCATGGAATGCTAAAAATTGATCAAGTAATGAACTTTGTTTGAAATTCACCTATGACCATGAAGGGCACATGTCGTCCTATGATTAGTATTGAATCACTATGGAAGTGGCATTGATACAACCTACAAGGCCTAAATGATGCAATGTTAAAATTGAAATAACCACCTCAATGAGTGTATCCATTCCCTTATAGCATATTGACATTCAACGAATTGAATGACCACCCTTCCATGATAAACAGGTGGTGAACCCTAATCAAACTCTAAACAAGTGTGCTCTTTCTTCCTGTCAAGAAGTCACAGTGGGTAACCTTTGGGTGTAAAATCCATCAAATCTTTGAACCAAAAAATAGAAGGAAGAAATCTCAAATCATTTAAAAAATAATTTGATTTTGGCAGTGTTTTAAAGTGCAAGCTTAATAATTTGATTTTGGCAGTGTTTGGAAGTGTGTTTTGAAGTGCAAGCTTAATAATTTGATTTTGGCAGTGTTTTGAAGTGCAAGCATGTGTTGTTGAGGGGTTTTGGTGTGGAACTATTTAGTTTGCCATTGAGATATTTTTAAAACTATGTGTTGTTGATGGGTTTTGGTGTGGAACTATTTAGTTTGTCATTTAGATATTTTTAAAACTGAACAAGTGCACTATCTTTAACACAATTAGCTTTAACAATAAATAAGTGTATTTATCCTTTCATGCATTTCAGTGTTTATAACTTGAAAAGGTAAAGTTAAAGTGTAAGTTACATGCAGTTCATGGTTGTGTTGGAGATAGGATGCATTGTTCATGGTTGTGTTGTAGATAGGATGCATTGTTTCTATAGTGATATAACCAACATTTTAACACTGCTAAAGTTTTCACCAATTGCAAGTTATTAACTTCAGCCCTGCTTTGGAATTTCAAGGAAACATTTATTATCTTTTTGATACCAAAGGCAGAAACATGTTTAATTTATTTAATCATTCCTACAATATTGAACAAAAGCAAATCTAAATAGTAAGCTCCACAATTTAAAGCAAATACAGTAGAAATGATCTTGTCAAAATTAATAGCTTATATAATATCATCTAGACATTGCTTTCAATGTACAATAAAGAAAGTAAAGAGCAAGCTCCAAAAGTACCAAGGATTGCCTCTTGTTTACTGTGCCCATTGTAAGTAGCCTATCAAATGTACTTCACATTGCCTCCAACACATAATAAAAGAAGTAAAAAGTAAGCTACAACTAACAAGGATTGCCAACCGTAAAAGAGTTAAATACCCCAAATGAGACCGTTTTACTCTTTTATCAAGAGAATTTTGTGCAAAACTGGCAGTTAAATAAACTTATATTAAAATAAGCAGCATTAGGTTATGGGGCTCAGTGAATTTCGGAAGTCAAATTGAAGGTAACAATTGTTCCTCAAACATTTTAATTAGGTAGAATAGAAACGTTTTAATTAGGCAGGATAGCAATCCCTTTTTAACACTTTGGTTCAATATGAAAACCGAAACTTGTGTTACACCATATTTAGAAATCAATGTTGGGCAATCAACATCTTCAAGGCCATGAGACACCTAACTTTGACTACATAAATTCACAAACTATTTTCTGCATCATACAAACATTTCAAAGTACTAAGAGCTTTATATCAAATGCAAAATCATTATTACAATTTGAAATTTATTTGCAGAGTGAAGAGTTATAATCTCTCCTTGACAATTTCTAATAAACCCACGGCTTAGTTTTCCAAGACAAAAAACTTTGATTTACAACATAAAGATCCCTCAGAGTAATACCAAAATAACAGAATAATTCATACAATGAGAGCTTTGTTCTCAGCAGCCTGTTTTTTTATTACACAAATGATTGTCAAACACAATGAATATTTTTTGTTTTGCGCTGGCAAATGAAAGGGAAAGTTACAGAGACGCGGAAGTAATGATCAAAAAATGACAATTTTACAATAAAGATCGGAAAATAGACGTTTATGACAAAAGAGGATTTCAGTTGCAACTGTCGCTCAACCCCTCACATCATCTGGCTTTGTATTCCTTCAAAATAAAAAATGCAAGGAGATTGATAACAAAACCATTGAGATACGCATGCCTGTCACCATCTCCTTGGAATTGAATATCACAACTCATGAACCAATTTCAAATAGCATAATGGTACATTCACTCGAAAATTTTCTGGCAAGCATTATTCAATTGTACAACAGATCCTCAAAATCATGTTTTGAGAGGGGGTGGAGGGGGTGGGCTGGAACTTTACTGAGATTGAACGGGAAAACTCATTCTGACTGTCCCCTCTGAATGTTCTGAATTTTACCTACCACAGCATCCCTCTATCCCTCTTGGCTTGTTCAACTTCTAGAGTGTTATCTAGAAATACTGCAATAATTAGTGCAACTGTCAGTGGTGAGGAGAATATGATGTTTTGAAACTCATTAAACTGCAACTAAAAGATGACAAATTAAAGTAGGCACAAGACACCTGACATCAAATTATTAGATCTTACTTTGAAAATAAAAACAATGCATGCTTCAGCATTCTTTTTTAACTTACCCATCCTGCATTTGTATGGACAGGGCCCACTTTAGAAGTAGCATAAAACTCATTTAACTATTACAGAATAGACAGACCCAGAAATTAGGAGACTCCAAAGATGAACAGGTTTTGCATTGAGTTCATGTTAGTGAATGAATGATGGAAACACCAACATCAGCTGGAAAAAATAACAGCAAATAGGAACACTCATATCAAGTGAGCAGCAAATTTTTGGCATGTGCTATCTTAACCTCGCTAAAAAGAGGGAAGCAGGTCCATGCCTGCATATGGAAAACTAGATATGCATCAGACATCTCTATTGGCAATGCTCTCGTGGACATGTATGCCAAATGTGGAAGCATTGAAGATGAGCTTAAAGTTTTTGATGAAATACCTGAGTGGAATGTTGTTTCTTGAAGTGTCATGATTACTGCATATGTTCAGGAAAGTCAAATAGAGAATGCACAGAAACTGTTTGATGAAATGCCTCAGCTAGCACCTGAGATCTTCGACACTGGCGTTTCAGTTTGCATAGAGGTTGATAACTTCGTAAATATTGCATCAATGTTGTGCCAACTCTATACTTGTTTTGATCATCCAAGTCCTTACCGTAGACTAGGAGCAGCAATGACTGCTCATCTTATCTATCCAGTACTGAGGGAGAATGGATCAATTGTTGACCATCATATTCTAGAAGTTTTATTTTTTCTGCATAAAGAGTCTGCGTATTGTAGAGCATGATGACAATCAAAAAGGTACAATGTAACAAATGAGTAGGGTCCTGGAAGGAATGGAGAGACTTGTGTGAAGGAACATTGCCACTTTACAGAAAAATAAGAAGGATAAGAAGATGTTTCCAAACATGCAGGATTTCCTAGATTAGTTGTTTTTGCAAACTGATCGACCAGAAGAAAAGTGCAGAAAGAAATGCATGTGGTTGTTCAGGTCAATATGTGAAGCTTTGCCTGTTCGCTCATGCGCTCATTGGCTCAAGTCCCAAGTTCAAAAATGCAGAGCAGGTTAGAAATACCTTGAATTTTTTTGATATAGGGTTGAGATTTCTGGAACTTAATGGTGATAAGCATGCCTTTCAGTTGCTTGAGATATGGATGGGAAAATATGCTCTCTTCATTGGTTTGAGTGGGCTTTGAAGGAGCATTTGATATCATTAAGTGATATGTTTATTAAGACACAACTAGAAAGCTTCAGCATTGCTTCTTCTATCGAGATGTTTCTTCAAAATCCATGTTGTGAGCCTACCTATCTTAATTTCTTAACATCTTTAACGACATTGTAGAAGGAATATCATGGATCTCTACGAATCAAAACTATCTTCCATCTTCCAAATTTTCTGAAGGTGATACTTTATATTGAATTGGGAATTGAGGAGCAAGATATTCAAGTATCTCAGGAAATGACATGCCTTCAACTGAAAGAGGAGAGTAGGGTACACAAACTTGTACCCTTTAGTGAACCTCCTTTTGTAAATTTAATGTCTCAAATTATTTTTCAAATTATTTTCCATCCACGGAAAATTACTTTTGTTGTTGTTGTTGGAGTGTCAAAGTATAGAGGAGCTTATCAGGCTAACAGTGAAAATTGTTAAGATGTTTTTTATCAGCATCTTCAATATTCAAACAGTGCTTCATACAAGCTCTTAGAAGCTTGTGTCTGGAAACATTATTGAGCTTGACCTAAATACATATAACCATTCAGGAGGAACAGATCTAGTAGACACGATGTATCTTTTGAAAGGCTATCAACAATTACATCTAGC
>JASDQU010244408.1:4114-16949 GCA_032191745.1 Picea mariana
GTGACTGGAGTGACCTCTAGTAACCTTGCTTACCCCTCTTTGGCCCTGGCTATAGTCTAACAGGGCGGTTTAGACCATTAAGCCTCCTCTTCTAGAGCTCCTATTTGGAAAGGGACATTACATTCGAGCTCAAAGTGAGAAAGAGAACCCGTGCCCTAGTTTTCAATCGATGAAGTCACAAGCCGAGATTGAGATATTTGCAAAGGATTACTCCACCGAAGTTTTGGTCACTAGGACAGTTTGTCAGGGTCACTCGACAAGGCCAAAGGTGCAAAGAGAGGATGCATCAGCCAAAGAATATATTCAAACTCGAGGATGTGACCACCTTGGACCCATAATTGATTAGCCACGTAGGTCGAGGAAGATCTCCCTACAATGCAACAAGGAAAGATAGGGCAAAACTCTAGGGCTGGAAACAGGGGTTCAAACCCTAACCTCGAGGCGCCTGTGAGAACAGATGATGCAGTGGGACTGCGACAGTCCAAGGAACAAGACGAAGTATTGGTTGAGGACATAGCCGACCGGCTAAAGTCAACTGGGGAAGAAGAGGGAACAAAAGCAGCAGAGGCAAGCACATCTGCTGCGAAGCAGAAAAGAAAGACCCCTGATAGTATGGAAATTACCCTTCCATTTCTTCTAGACGCAGTCCCCATTGTCGATAACATGTTGGGGAAGGTACCAAAGTTAAGGTACGTGGACCATGACGTGCGCGACACGACCAAATTTCTAGAACTAGCCGAGGAAAACTACCTAATCAACACATGGGAGATTAGAACCCTAGGAATGCCAGTGCTAGAGCCGGCGTAGTGGATTGTAGGGTTGTGTAACTCAGGTATAATGAACCTCTTGGACATACCGCATTTTGGGCGTGGTAATAATGTTGGTCTGTGCGTCAAGAAGCTGGTCGCCCGGGTCTATGGAGGCATTCTTTGGATGGACAAACCAATACAGATCGACATAGCATTAATTGCAAGGATAACATGATTTCCTACTGTCAGTGCACAACCGGAAGACTTATTAGAAAATCAAGCACGTGAGAAAGAACTGGCGGAACAAGTGAAGGCGCAGTTGGAAATGACCAAAGGAAATAGAGGCATCATCATCAAAGAGATCAACGATAACATGACAAGATTCGCCAGTAAGATAATGACATGCAAGGTGCTAAGAAAATGTCGTAGAGAGGAAGCGCCAGCAGGAGTGATCGCAATAGCAGCGCATTATGCAAAGGGGATGATGTCTAGCTAGGTGTCGTACCTATTGAACCAATTCTTGCTTGACTTTAGCGACGTGCAGGACAATGGAACCGAATTCCATTACTCTTGGATGGTAATATTGATAGCTCTTGTAGGGTGGAAAGAGCCCAAGTTCTCCATATTCTTAGACAGAGTGGGAAAATACATATCATGTTGATTCCTAAACTTTCCATGTCCTTTAGAGCTTTAATGATTGTCCTCAAGCCATCAACACAATTTTTCTTTCAAGAAGTGAGCCAAATATTTTTGATGAAAAGGAGTTAATCATTATAGTTCAATAACTGGATGAGTCATCCCTGGTTTATGGATTTGAAAATAGGTACAATTAAAGTATCAATATAGTTTTTAGGTAATTCTTTTTTTACAGCTTGAATAGAAAGATGTTTAAATTATATGATACGCTAGGATCAAACTCCCAAGTTTTAATATGTTAGGTTGGTATTGTTTAATGTTTTTATCTTTTTGTCAATGAGGCACTTAATCCCATGTTTTAATGCTAGATTTTATGTTGTGAGTTGAAAAAACTTTAGTGTGGCAAAGAGTGGCATGGGTGTCCTCAATGACTTGGGGAAAAAAAAAATATATATTAAAGTATGAGTTCTAGATGTTTATGTTAATATTACCTGATTTTTTTAACTTTTTCAGGAATAATTTTAACTAGATTTTTTTTAGTAATAATATTAGTCACAAATATTTCAGATTATGGATTCTATAAATTTCTCTTAATTTTTGATTGAACATTGAATATTTTATTTTACTATTAAAACTTTATAATAATTAATCCTATTAACTCTATTAATCAAAATTTTAATAATAATAAATTTTAAAATAACTTTATTAATTAAATAAGTGAAAATATCTCTTATGGATCATGGAAAAGAAAAAACTTGAAATTTAATATGTATTTGTACAATATACACACATGAGCGATGTGTGAGAAACAACAATGTCACATATTCCCTATTCCCTATTAAAATCCCTATTAAAAGGTCATAAGACCATGTATAAAAAAACACAATGCCACATAACAACAATGTCACATATTCCCTATTCCCTATTAAAATCCCTATTAAAAGATCATAAGACCATGTATAAAAAAACACAATGCCACATAACAACAATGTCACATATTCCCTATTCCCTATTAAAAAGGTCATAAGACCATGTATAAGAAAACACAATGCCACATATTCCTTATTGAGAGTCATAAGACCATAAAGCAAGCCTTTCATAGTGATCATTATCTACTATACATGTCATTTCTCATTTAATGTGGCAATGCTCTACACAACATTTATCCTTTTCCAAATAATAAAACTAATGACAATAGGATTTTTTTTTTTTTTTTTTTCCAAAAAAAATTTCTCGAATTTATATAACGTATAAATTCATTTACATATGAAAACTGCAGCGAGTTTTGTGGACAGCATGAACTTACAATAAGGGCCCATACAAACTGTATTCGGCAAGATCAACCGAACTAGGAATAACATACTTGCATAAGACATAACAAAACTTCAAAGACAAACATCAAATCAGATCCAGTGGAAGTGGTCCTTGCTTCTGCAATGGACGGTAGACAACATCATTCAAAAATATTTATAGAGGTTATGGGGCTCTCGATTCCTCTATCGCAATGATAGACCAAGAGCCTCCCTATAATGACAATAGGATTTAGTAGAAAACATAACAAATTATTATTCATTATAAACCATAAATGTTTTAATTTTAAAAATAAAATAATTATACCATTTTAAAAAGTATTAATTAATTTTATTTTTTTATTAAATTTAATAAAAACTTATTCTTTAACTTCATTAAAAAAGTGAAACTATAATTTATAATTTATAGTTAAACAATATCATTCCTCTTCTACCTACTACCCGGATAGTGGAAAAAAAATGCCATTAGTCTCTGAAAAAACATTATAAAATGTGGCATAGATCCTTGCAACCAAATAATATCATTGAATTAATATATTACCTCAAAGTTTTTCAGCGTGCGTAATTTTTTAAGTTGACATGTTTGAAATGAATCCATTATTCATCGTTAAATCTTAAAAATTAAAGTTTTGATCTTAAACCGTGTAAAGTGTGTAAAGTTATCTCGACTCTTGGAGACTTCGGGGCGCGTTAATATGGCTCCTTGACATTACCACTGATTTGGACTAAACTATTTGGATTTATTGCTGCTTGGGAAGTCGAGAGGTTTTTTCTTAGGGTTCAGCTATGAGACTTGGTTAGAAGCGTCGAGAGGCTTTTTCTAGTTCTTAGGGTTCGTTGGGAACTAAGTTGAGGTTATTGGGAGGAGTATTACTACATTATTTTCTGGTCCTGACTATAGCTGTTCTTACTTCTTAGTTTTTGTTTTTAGCTAAGTCTGGAGTTAATGTATCTAACTATTAACTTGTTATACTGACTATGGCTTTACAGTGATCCTTCTGACTTTTATTACATACTTTATCGATTTTTGGAACATTAACAGTGATGCGACTCGGGGGTGGTCAGTTTTGTTAGTTTTGTTGTGTTGGAAACTTCTTCGTCATCCAGGTGCCCCATGATGGAGAATGAGGTCAGCCCTATGCTGAGTGCAGCTAACGAGGAGCATTGGGAGCGGTTTGGATTTTTTTCCTCGGTTGACGAGATCAATTGACGTAATGTCACCCTTCGCCACTCTGGAGATGGCATTAATGTGTAGTTTAATGCAAATGTTAATGCAGGGTCTTCACCTAAGGTTGTTCGAACAGTGCATTGTGAGGGAAACAATGTGGATAGTTGTCTTCCACAACACAATGAAGGGTTAGTAACAAGAAATACGTCAGAGTCTCCTATAGCCAAGAAGTTACAGGGGCATGGAGTGGGGGTAAGGGAGAATCTGTAGGAAACACATAATACATCTGGTGTGGCCACCCGTAGAAAAACGAGACCTGGATTATTTTCTAAGGGAAAGCATACAACAAAGGTTTGGAAACCGAAGAAAGCGAGGAGGAGGCTAGTGCTAGGTATGGACATTGGCTTAGAGGAGTCTTGCAATTTAGCGTTGTGTGCTTTAGTCGGGATATTTTCATATCGATCTCGATGTACAATGACCATTGAGGAATGGGTATAGAGGGTTTGGGAACCACTGTTTGGATACATACCAAAGGTTCTTATTCTCCTAAGAGGTTGGATGGGTTTTGTTTTTAAGACGTCAGAAGATACTGAATCTGTGTAGACAAAGTTTTGGAGCTTTGATGGAGGGAGTCTCATGTTAAAAGGATGGCGGCTCAGTTTTAACCCCGTGACAAAGTATTTCAATATAAGGAATTTGTGGGTTCTTCTCCCGAGCCTTCCACTACAATTATGGAACCAATAAGCTCTAGAGGTTGTTAGGAATTCCATTGGAGACTTTCTAAGTGTGGACTCGGCCTCTTTGAGTTCGCCAGTTAAAAAAATGGAAAAAATCTTAGTAGAAGTAGATGTGCACGTGAGGCTCTTGGAAGTGTTGGAGATTGAGTGGCTAGGTCTACTGTTTGTCAAACGCCTGGATTATTTGGGGATCCCATTCTGGTGTACCTATTGTAGGAAGACTGGACATTTAAGAAAGGACTGTACAAGCATTTTTGGCGCTTTGGCTGATGAAGAATCCTTGGATGATATGCTTGGCGATTCGGTCACCCCGATGGAGGAAGATCCAATTTTTTTGTCTTACCCGGGTCTTAGCTCTAAGGATAGTCCTTCGGTGCAAGATTCTTTCTTTGTAGGTAAGTTGAAAAACTATTGTTCAAAACTTTACAATTCTTTATCTTCTTTGGAGCGTGATCACTTAAATTCCATAATCTTTCGTGATCAAACCATAAGGAAGAATAATGATAATGATAAGACTATATTCTCAGAGTCTGTGGAGACTGTTTCAGGTGGGGACAACTCTTTCATGTCTGTTGAGGCCTCACATAGGATCCCTTGTATTTTAACTAGCTCCTCTGGGATTGAGAATGTTTTTGATTCTCTCCTTGGTTACGACCAACCGACCCTTAATGATACTATTTTGGATCATATAATTTCAGATTTGATCCCTCCTATTGTTCAGCCGACTAACCCCATTCCTCTTCCATCCTTTTTGGGTACTCTCCCAGTGGTAAGTCATGATTCACAAGGGTTTTCTAGTATTTCTCAGGGGAAAGGAGGGGATACTTTTAGTGACCCTGCATGGTCAAGGGGTATGTTCGAAGTTTCTCCTATAAAAACTAGAAGTGCCCGCTGAAAGGCAGGGGCTAGCAGTTCTCATTTAGACTCTTTACCTGTTTCTGCCACTGATTTAGGGGCTCTTAGAGGCATGAAATCCCTGGCCAAAGCTAATTCATGATCCTTCTTTCTCTAAACATTAGAGGGGTAGGAGGAGCCCTGAAATCAACCTCCCTACGTAGAATTTTGTTTAAAACGAATCCAAACATAATTTTGCTTCAAGAGACACTGGTGGTTGCATAAAAGGCAAGATTATTTATTAGTAAGCTTAAACCGGATTGGATGATAACAACTGTCAGTTCAATGGGGACTTTTGATGGGATTTTAGCATCTTGGGACCGAATTTTTTTTGCACTTAATCCTTTTCTAAGCAGTGGTGGGATTTTTTTGTCAGGGACTTCATTATTGGACAACATAAAGTTATCTCTACTAAACGTTTATGGGCCCTGTCAGGAGCATAAATCTTTTTGGAATTCATTGTACACTTCAGGTTTATTGGCACATAAAGATCTAATCATTGTTGGTGATATGAATTTTACAACTTCTATGGATGAGGTGTGGGGCATTTCTGCTCAGGGTGATCCTATGGTCGGGTATTTCAAATCTCTTTTTATTAAGCACAATCTAGTGGATGTTGCCCCGACAGAGATCATGCCTACATGGAGGAATGGTAGGTCAGGTAAAGAAAGTATTGCAAAGCGACTTGATCACATTTATGTTGTGGAGGATCTTTTGGCTTCTATTTTGAGACATAGATCTTGGGCTGAATTCCCTTTTATGTTTGATCATGCACCTGTTCTACTAGAGTTCGGAGTTGGAATTCCGACGGTAGCCTATCCATTTAAATTTAATTTGGGTTGGATGAATGATGACTCCTTTGCTGGGATGGTTAGAGATGTATGGAATGACCCTCGTCTTCATCTTGTTAATGGTGCTCAAAGGATACTGGTTGAGAAATTGACTCTATTAAAAGCACGAGTAAAGGTATGGGCCAAGAAGAAACGACAGCAGGATCTTTTGGCTTTGGAAAAGATCGAAGAGAATATTGATCTCTATTACACCCAACTGTCTATGGGAGCTTGTCCTAATGTGTCAGTCCACACTCTGACCATTCTTGAGATGGAGAGAAAGAAATTATTATTGGAGGAGGAAGAAAGGTGGCGCCAGAAAAGCAGGGCGATTTGGATAATAAGTGGGGATAAAAATACTAAGTTTTTTCATTGCTTTGCAAGCTTTAGGAGAAACAAAAAATATATTTCAGAGATTAAAGATGATAATGGGGAAATCCACACGGGACAATAGGCTATTAAGGATGAAGAAACCAAATATTTCAAGTATTTTTTCAGCGATACAGGTCAGAATGTAATACTAGATCATATTAACTCAGTTAAAGTGTTCAAAAAATTTGTGACTGTTAACGATCTTTATAATCTAGAAAAGGTTGTGAATAAAGAGGAAATCTATGAGATTATTAAGGGTTTTACCAGAGATAAAAGCCCTGGACCTGACAGATGGACCGTTGAATTCTTCCTTAATTTATTCGAGTTGGTTGGTCAGGATTTACTTGAGATGGTAGAGGAATCTAGAGTTAGAGGGGAGGTTATTTCTTCGATAAACTCAACATTCATAGCCTTAATTCCAAAGGTAAATAAACCTTCTCTTTTCAGTGACTTTCGGCCCAATAGCGCCATGTAAATTATGTTATAATATTATATCTAAAGTTATATCCAAGATGCTTTGACCAATCTTGCCCATAGTACTTTCTGAAGAACAGTTTGGGTTTCTCAAAGGTAGACAAATTCTAGACGCATTCAGAACTGCTCAGGAATGTCTACATAGCATTAAAAATAAGAAGTTACAAGCCATTATTCTGAAACTGTATTTGAAAAAGGCTTATGGCTGTACAAATTAGGACTTTCTACGATTAATCCTACTCCAATGTGGTTTTGGATTAATTACTACCAACTGGATAATGGAATTCATTACTTCAACTTCTTATTCTATACTGATAAATGATGAGGCATCTACCTTCTTCAAAAGCAGTAGAGGCCTGAGGCAAGGATGCCCGCTCTCGCCTCTACTTTTCATTTTAGTTATGGAATCCCTTAGCCTCGCATTAAAGAAAACACAATTTGAGGGCTCTCTCACGGGAATAAAGGTTTCTAGACTGCTAAAGGTCCTTCAGATATTATTTGTAGATGACATTCTTATAATGTCCAGAGCATCTCCAACTGAATGGGTCTTGATACAGTCTATTCTACATGTTTTTTGTCGGGCTTCTGGATTGGCAATAAATATTCAAAAATCTATTTACATGTTCTCGATAGTTCCTCCGGAAACCTTACAGTCTCTTAAATATATTCTCCCTTTCACAAGCAAAGGATTATCTATAGGTTTTAAATATTTGGGATATTGTATGAAGCCAGATCGATATATGGAGGAAGATTGGCAATGGCTTATTGACATGTATGAGGCAAGGATAAATCATTGGTGCAACAAATGGCTCTCCATGGGGGGATGGCTAGTTCTAATTAAATATGTATTGGAGAGCCTTCTTGTATACTGGATGACTCTTGCTCACTTATCGATTTCAATTCTAAATAAGATTCGAAGGTTGAGTTTTACTTTTCTCTGGTCAAGTAATTAAAACAAGAAGAATTATCATTTATGCAGTTGGGGTTCCATTTCAAAACCGAAACATTATGGTGGTTGGGGGTTTCACAATATTTTTATCTTTTATAGGGTTCTGGCATCAAACACTTTTTGGCGGGCCTTGATGAAGCCGAGACTGTGGCAAAGAGTGCTCAAAGACAAATATTCCCCACATGGAATTGTTTTATCATGGTTACGTTCTGCATAAGCTTATTCATCCTATGGCTCACAGTCGTGGAAAAATATTCAAAACACTTTACCGATAATTCTTCATTGGATTGCCCAGAGACCGAGATCGGGACATTCAATTTCGGTTGGTCATGATGCAATTATGGGGATTGGTCTGGACTCATACTTATCACAATATTTGATAAATATCCTCAACCAAAAGAACATCCATCTTCTTTTTCAGGAGAGCTGGGTATCGACGAGGGATTTGATGTATCAAAGATGGGTTCGCAGTGATGATCTGGGATTGGAAGCGGATATTGCTGATGAATGGGACTCCTACGGAAGGCACTTGATAGATTCAGGTATTAATCTCGTGGACAAACCAAATGAACTTATATGGATAGGTGGGGATAAATCAGGACAAATCACAGTTAAAAATGTCTATGAAGATCTATCAAATAAGATCTGGAACTATAATATAGGTGGTTGGAGAAGAATAATGCGGATCTGGGATTGCCCTCTAAAACTAAAACTTTTTGTGTGACTCTCAGTTGAAAATAAAACTTGACATGGGAAAACTTGCAGAATAGAGGATGGAAGGGACCAGGTATGTGTTACCTGTGTAGACAACAAAGAGAAACGAATAATCATATTTTTTTCAACTGTGTTTTTACTACCACTATGTGGGCAGAGATTAAAAAAACGTTTAAGATCAATCATGGTTGGACTGACAATTCCTTGGTTGAGCGTTTCCAAAATTGGGCTTCACAGAATTCTATTTATCAAGCCCTTCCCACTTTTACTTGTTGGAATATTTGGATGGATCGCAATAAAGATCTCTTTGAGGACAGGAATCCATCTATGCAGCGTGTTGTTTACATTGTTATAGGAGCTGTGGGCATGAAGAGAAAAATTACAAAAGTTTGTAAACCCAGGATTTCCACTACACAGCTTCCTGTTGATAAAATTATTGCTTGGTTTGACGGGGATACCCAACAAAATGGAACTCTTTGTGGCGCGGGAGGAGTCACAAAGATAAATGATCATTCAAAATATAGATGGACATTAAATTGTGGCAGGGGCACCAACTCCAGGGATGAGCTCATGGGATCTTGGGAAACCTTATTACTTTCTACAAGACATTCTATTTATGAGCTATATGTATTGGGAGATTCCAAGATTTTTATAGACTGGCTCAATAGAAAATGGATCTATTTTGGTGGCTAATCTAGATGGCTGGAAGGAAAGAATCAATGATCTCATTCGTTTCTTCAGATCCATTACCTTTGCTCACATCTATCGAGAAGAAAATAAGGAGGTTGATCATCAATCAAAAAAGGCTCTTCACCTTTGTACAGAACATATATCATATAGTCAAAGGGCGGATGGCCAAGAGAGCCCCACTCGTTTTTTACATATGTACTAAGTATTCTAGTCTATGATTCATGACTTAGCTTTTTGTCATAAGGTTGGATTCTTCTCAATGTTTGAGAGGACTATGAAGATTTACAACATTATCTATAGGGCTGGATACAAGTTTCTTTCTTTCTATTGACCTATGTTTAGACAACTTCTCTTTTTTGAAGTAAAAGGTCTAAGATCTGTTCGTTATGAGAACTGATATGTAAACAATTTATATTATAATTAGCATAAAGTGCAATTTTCATTGGAAATTTTTTTGTGTGTAAAGTTATAAGTCAACGTGTTCTAAATAAACGCTTCATTTATTATTAACACATAAAAATAAAAATAATATTTAAAATAAGAGAAATATGAATAATAATAAAAAGTTATAAATATAGGATTATTTTTTTATAAAGAGATAGTTATATTCGAAATCCTTTAAAATGGAAGAAAGAGATTTTACAAAACTAATTTAGATAAAGAATTGATTACCTTTAATAATTTCTTTTTAATTTATGATAAATTAATGTGAATTTTTTAAGAAATAATAAAAAATTAATGTGATTTTTTTAAGAAATAATAACAAATCAAAAAAATATTTTTAATTGATTAATTATAGAATTATAATTCTATAAATGCAATATACATGTATATTAATTTAAATCCATTTTAACTCTCTATTTATTAAGCCTTGAGAGAGGGGGAGAGGTGCAAACACTTTTAGAGTGAAAAAGTGCAGGAAAGGTTTGCACCTCGAGAGAATTGATCTTGGGTTAAAACATGGATCTAGGAGGGTTTTAATTTAAAGAGAAGTGAACTTTATAACTCGATATAGATGAGATGTGTAAAAAAAATGATCCTAAGAAACTAAATAAGTGTTAATCATGACTAATGTGATGATGATAATTAACTCCCACTGAAACCAATTGGTCTATCGACCTTAAGAAGGTAAGAGATTACTTTGATTTCTTTAAAATTGTATTTCTATGCTCAAAAAGCATTGAGAGGAGCATTCCAGGATCACCATATTTTTGATGACTTTGGAGGTGAGGAAGGTTTGTATTGTGGCAAATATTTTTAAATTGGGATTTAATACTGGTGTATGCAGGGAAATCTAAGAGGAAGTGTTACCCACTTAGTCTCACAAAAATGACATATCCTTTCATCCCACAGTGTTTTGGGAGTTTTCCAATGCCCAGTTTCACTATGTAGCTCATGAGAGTTTGTTCTTATTTTAGCAATGTTGATTTTCTTCTTTGCACTTCTCGAAACTGAGAGGTAATTTTGATCTTCTAAATTAGGGTTGACCACCTCCTTGTAGTATCCTAATTTCCTTTTATCAACTAATTCTTTATCACACCACCTATTCTCCTTAAATTTAGAAAGGAAAGTATTTGTAATATTATCGATATTCTGCATGACCTCGAATGGGGTGCCACCTATCCATAATCGTCGGAGTGAAACTTAGACGTTGACATCCTCTCCACATGCTCGACCTCCTGCCCAAGGTGATACATTAATGTAGCTTTCCTTCCTACATCTTGATTCTCATGCGCACCATTAAGATGAAGGTCTTGTTGTAGGTGGGTAAGCTCTAGACTGGTACATGAATGTTGATGGTAATTTATGATCAAGGAATGGTGGTTTTAATGGCCTCGAACCTCACCATGGCCAATTTATCTCTACCTCGCTTTATTTCCATATTCACTTGCACACTTGTTGGGAAACTTGTCTCTACAGTTATTGGATTCTTCATTTCCGTCTGCTTCCCTCTGTTTGTTTCCATTTCCTTCGCTTATCCCATCTATTTCTTGGCCCCTTTCTCCATCGGGATGCCTCGGGAAATGTAACACCCGTTTCCTAAACCCCTGATTATATTTAACAAATCATAGTTAATGATGTTCCATGCCATGGCATGTGAACAATGTAAATGTATTATTATTTTTGTAATCAAGATTGTCAATAGCTAAGTGTGGGAGTGGAGCCTTGAAGTACTAGCCATGATACCACTAGAGAAAAGAGTGAGGAAGCTTAGAGAGGGATTCATCATGATTAAGATGACCCAAACCTCGTTGTTGATAATATTTGATATTCAAATTATTTTCCTTAGCCTTGATTTCAAGGAAAATCAGTTAATGAGGAAGGATGGTAGTTGGAAAACCAACTACCCCAAATAAATCCAAGTATGAAAGATCAGGTTAGGACAACTAAAACTATCAAATATAGGTACAAAAACGTACCAATTCTACAGATAAGATTTACCTGAGTTCCTTCTGATAGAAGAAAGGGGACAGGTCGAGAACCTTCTTGAGGGATTATGCACAAGAGATACACGAATGGAAAAAGAAGAGGATATATGGATGCACATGGGGGGGAGAATATGAGTGAAAAGAGAAGAAGAGATCCGAGTCTTGGGTGGGAGAGCCTAGAATCCCAACCTGAGATGAGAAGGTTACGAGCTTGATACTAGGAAGGCAACAGACAAACCTCATAGATGCCTGAGCTAGGTGGGTGTGGGGAAATTCCTACCGAGAGTGGCGTGAAGGAGAGTTTCCTTCACAAATTTATAGGAACCAGATAGAGAGGTTCCCTGGTGGTATCATGGCTTAGCATGGGGGTGGCCAGAGTGTTAAGAGTGAATGCATCTGAGCCTATGGTTGGGTGGAAAGGAGAACACCCATAGTCAATTGGCTGGTTGTAACTTGTAATATAGATAAGTACTTTTATATTAAACATAATTGAATTGAATTATCTGGATGAATACCTATGTTTATGCTATGAGTATGTATAGATGATTAAGTGGTATCGATGATTTCATTTTTGACAACCCTGGTATTTGTATGACGATGGATCTACAAGAATAATGTAAGTCTTACACCCTGGAGTATGAATACCTTGTATTACTTCGAGATGAATAAAGTATATATGTGCCTATGTTTCTTTGTGCATCGTGATACACATGACA
This sequence comes from Picea mariana, assembly GCA_032191745.1. Classification (NCBI taxonomy): domain Eukaryota; kingdom Viridiplantae; phylum Streptophyta; class Pinopsida; order Pinales; family Pinaceae; genus Picea; species Picea mariana. The sequence goes on from JASDQU010244408.1 coordinate 16,783, forward strand.
TAATGGGTTCTTGTAAGAGGGAAATCGATTTGATGAGTCAAGGGATGAATGATAATATTTGAGGGATAATGAATTAAAGGTTATAACTCGTAGGATAAACCCTGTATGCTTTCCTTTCCCTGACACATAATGCTTGCGAGGAATTGTCTCCTTGGATGAAAGTCATC
>JASDQU010244408.1:16969-29479 GCA_032191745.1 Picea mariana
AATTTTTTAAGTTGACATGTTTGAAATGAATCCATTATTCATCGTTAAATCTTAAAAATTAAAGTTTTGATCTTAAACCGTGTAAAGTGTGTAAAGTTATCTCGACTCTTGGAGACTTCGGGGTGAATTAATATGGCTCCTTGACATTACCACTCGTTTGGACTAAACTATTTGGATTTATTGCTGCTTGGGAAGTCGAGAGGTTTTTTCTTGGGTTCAGCTATGAGACTTGGTTAGAAGCGTCGAGAGGCTTTTTCTAGTTCTTAGGGTTCGTTGGGAACTAAGTTGAGGTTATTGGGAGGAGAATTACTACATTATTTTCTGGTCCTGACTATAGTTGTTCTTACTTCTTAGTTTTTGTTTCTAGTTAATAAGTCTGGAGTTAATGTATCGAACCATTACCCTGTTATACTGACTACGGTTTTACAGTGATCCTCCTGACTTTTATTACACACTTTATCGATTTTTGGAATATTAACGGTGATGCGACTTGGGGGTGGTCAATTTTGTTAGTTTTGTTGTGTTGGAAACTTCTTCGTCATCCAGGTACCCCATGATGGAGAATGAGGTCAGCGCTATGCTGAGTGCGGCTGACGAGGAACATTGGGAGTGGTCTGGATTTTTTTCCTCGGTTGACAAGATCAATTGACGTAATGTCACCCTTCGCCACTCTGGAGATGGCATTAGTGTGCAGTTTAATGCAAATGTTAATGCAGGGTCTTCACCTAAGGTTGTTCTAACAGTGCATTGTGAGAGAAACAATGTGGATAATTGTCTGCCACAACACAATGAAGGGTTAGTAACAAGAAATACACCAGAGTCTCCTATAGCCAGGAAGTTTCAGGGGCATGGAGTGGGGGTAAGGGAGAATCTGTAGGAAACACAGAATACATCTGGTGTGGCCACCCATAGAAAAACGAGACCTGGACTATTTTCTAGGGGAAAGCGTACAACAAAGGTTTGGAAACCAAAGAAAGCGAGGAGGAGGCTAGTGTTAGGTATGGACATTGGCTTAGAGGAGTCTTGCAATTTAGCATTGTGTGCTTTAGTCGGGATATTTTCATATCGATCTCGATGTACACCGACCATGGACGAATGGGTACAGAGGGTTTGGGAACCACTGTTTGGATACATACCAGAGGTTCTTATGCTCCCAAGAGGTTGGATGGGTTTTGTTTTTAAGACACCAGAAGATACTGAATCTGTGTAGACAAAGTTTTGGAGCTTTGATGGAGGGAGTCTCATGTTAAAAAGGTGGCGGCTCAGTTTTAACCCCGTGACAAAGTATTTCAATATAAGGCATTTGTGGGTTCTTCTCCCGAGCCTTCCACTACAATTATGGAACCAACAAGCTCTAGAGGCTATTAGGAATTCCATTGGAGACTTTCTAAGTGTGGACTCGGCCTCTTTGAGTTCACCAGTTAAAAAAATGGAAAAAATCTTAGTAGAAGTAGATGTGCACGCGAGGCTCTTGGAAGTGTTGGAGATTGAGTGGCTAGGTCTAGTGTTTGTCCAACGCCTAGATTATTTGGGGATTCCATTATGGTGTACCTATTGTAAGAAGACTGGACATTTAAAAAAGGACTGTACAAGAATTTTTGGCGCTTTGGCTGACGAAGAATCCTTGGATGATATGCTTGGCGATTCGGTCACCCTGATGGAGGAAGATCCAAATTTTTTGTCTTACCCGGGTCTTAGCTCTGAGGATAGTCCTTCGGTGCAAGATTCTTTCTTTGTAGGTAAGTTGAAAAACTACTGTTCAAAACTTTACAATTCCTTATCTGCTTTGGAGCGTGATCACTTAAATTCCATAATCTTTCGTGATCAGACTATAAGGAAGAATAATGATAATGATAAGACTATATTCTCAGAGTCTGTGGAGACTGTTTCGAGTGGGGACAACTCTTTCATGTCTGTTGAGGCCTCACATAGGATCCCTTCTATTTTAACTAGCTCCTCTGGGATTGAGAATGTTTTTGATTCTCTCCCTGGTTACGACCAACCAACCCTTAATGATACTATTTTGGATCATATAATTTCAGATTTGATCCCTCCTATTGTTCAACCGACTAACCCCATTCCTCTTCTGTTCTTTTTGGGTACTCTCCCATTGGTAAGTCATGATTCACAAAGGGTTTTCTAGTATTTCTTAGGGGAAAGGAGGGGATACTTTTAGTGACCCTGCATGGTCAAGGGGTCTGTTCGAAGTTTCTCCTATAAAAACTAGAAGTGCCCGCTAAAAGGCAGGGGCTAGCAGTTCTCATTTAGACTCTTTACCTATTTCTGTCACTGATTTAGGGGCTCTTAGAGGCATGGAATCCCTGGCCAAAGCTAATTAATGATCCTTCTTTCTCTAAACATTAGAGGGGTAGGAGGAGCCCTGAAATCGGCCTCCCTACGTAGAATTTTGTTTAAAACGAATCCAAAAATAATTTTGCTTCAAGAGACACTGGTGGTTGCAGAAAAAGCAAGATTATTTATTAGTAAGCTTAAACAAGATTGGATGATTGCAACTGTCAGTTCAATGGGGACTTTTGGTGGAATTTTAGCATCTTGGGACCCAAATTTTTTTGCACTTAATCGTTTTCTAAGCAGTGGTGGGATTTTTTTGTCAGGGACTTCATTATTGGACAACATAAAGTTATCTCTACTAAACGTTTATGGGCCCTGTCAGGAGCGTAAATATTTTTGGAATTCATTGTACACTTCAGGTTTATTGGCACATAAATATCTAATCATTGTTGTTGATATGAATTTTACAACTTCTATAGATGAGGTGTGGGGCATTTCTTCTCAGGGTGATCCTATGGTCGGGTATTCCAAATCTCTTTTTATTAAGCACAATCTAGTGGATGTTGCCCCGACAGAGATCATGCCTACATGGAGGAATGGTAGGTCAGGTAAAGAAAGTATTGCAAAGCGGCTCGATCACATTTATGTTGTGGAGGATCTTTTGGATTCTATTTTGAGACATAGATCTTGGGTTGAATTCCCTTTTATGTCTGATCATGCACCTGTTCTACTAGAGTTCGGAGTTGGAATTCCGATGGTAGCCTATCCATTTAAATTTAATTCGGGTTGGATGAATGATGACTCCTTTGCTAGGATGGTTAGAGATGTATGGAATGACCCTCGTCTTCATCTTGTTAATGGTGCTCAAAGGATACTGGTTGAGAAATTGACTCTATTAAAAGCACGAGTAAAGGTATGGGCCAAGAAGAAACGACAGCAGGATCTTTTGGCCTTGGAAAAGATCGAAGAGAATATTGATCTCTATTACACCCAACTGTCTATGGGATCTTGTCCTGATGTGTCAGTCCACACTCTGACCATTCTTGAGATGGAGAGAAAGAAATTATTATTGGAGGAGGAAGAAAGGTGGCACCATAAAAGCAGGGTGATTTGGATAATAAGTGGGGATAAAAATACTAAGTTTTTTCATTGCTTTGCAAGCTTTAGGAGAAACAAAAAATATATTTCAGAGATTAAAGATGATAATGGGAAAATCCACAAAGGACAATAGGCTATTAAGGACGAAGAAACCAAATATTTCAAGTATTTTTTCAGTGATACAGGTCAGAATGTAATACTAGATCATATTAACTCAGTTAAACTATTCAAAAAATTTGTGACTGTTAACGATCTTTATAATCTAGCAAAGGTTGTGAAGAAAGAGGAAATCTATGAGATTATTAAGGGTTTTACCAGAGATAAAAGCCCTGGACCTGACAGATGGACCGTCAAATTCTTTCTTAATTTATTTGAGTTGGTTGGTCAGGATTTACTTGAGATGGTAGAGGAATCTAGAGTCAGAGGGGAGGTTATTTCTTCGATAAACTCAACATTCATAGCCTTAACTCCAAAGGTAAATAAACCTTATCTTTTCAGTGACTTTCGGCCCAATAACGCTATGTAACTTATGTTATAATATTATATCTAAAGTTATATCCAAGAGGATTCGACCAATCTTGTCCATAGTACTTTCTGAAGAACAGTTTGGGTTTCTCAAAGGTAGACAAATTCTGGACGCATTCAGAACTGCTCAGGAATGTCTACATAGCATTAAAAATAAGAAGTTGCAAGCCATTATTCTGAAACTGTATTTGAAAAAGGCTTATGGCTGTACAAATTGGGACTTTCTACGATTAATCCTACTCCAATGTGGTTTTGTATTAATTACTACCAACTGGATAATGGCATTCATTACTTCAACTTATGCTATACTGATAAATGATGAGGCGTCTACCTTCTTCAAAAGTAGTAGAGGCCTGAGGCAAGGATGCATGCTCTCGCCTCTACTTTTCATTTTAGTTATGGAATCCCTTAGCCTCGTATTAAAGAAAACACAATTTGAGGGCTCTCTCACGGGAATAAAGGTTTCTAGACTGCTAAAGGTCCTTCATATCTTATTTGTAGATGACATTCTTATAATGTCCAGAGCATCTCCAACCGAATGGGTCTTGATACAGTCTATTCTACATGTTTTTTTTTCGAGCTTCTGGATTGGTAATAAATATTCAAAATCTGTTTACATGTTCTCGGTAGTTCCTCTGGAAACCTTACAGTCTCTTAAATATATTCTCCCTTTCACAAGCAAAGAATTATCTATAGGTTTAAAATATTTGGGATATTGTATGAAGCCAGATCGATATAAGGAGGAAGATTGGCAATGGCTTATTGACAGGTGTGAGGCAAGGATAAATCATTGGTGCAACAAATGGCTCTCCATGGGGGGACGACTAGTCCTAATTAAAGATGTATTGGAGAGCCTTCCTGTATACTAGATGACTCTTGCTCACTTATCGATTTCAATTCTAAATAAGATTCGAGGGTTGAGTTTTACTTTTCTCTGGTCAAGTAATAAAAACAAGAAGAGTTATCATTTATGTAGTTGGGGTTCCATTTCAAAACCAAAACATTATGGTGGTTGGGGGTTTCACAATATTTTTATCTTTTACAGGGCTCTGGCATCAAACACTCTTTGGCGGGCCTTGATGAAGCCGAGACTGTGGCAAAGAGTGCTCAAAGACAAATATTCCCCACATGGAATTGTTTTATCATGGTTACGTTCTGCATAAGCTTATTCATCCTATGGCTCACAGTTGTGGAAAAATATTCGAAACACTTTACCGATAATTCTTCATTGGATAGCCCAGAGACCGAGATCGGGACATTCAATTTTAGTTGGTCATGATGCAATTATTGGGATTGGTCTGGACTCATACTTATCACAATATTTGATAAATATCCTTAACCAAAAGAACATCCATCTTCTTTTTCAGGACAACTGGGTATCGACCAGGGATTTGATGTTTCAAAGATGGGTTTGTAGTGATGATCTGGGATTGGAAGCGGATATTGCTGATGAATGGGACTCCTACAGAAGGCACTTGATAGATTCATGTATTAAGCTCGTGGACAAACCAAATGAACTTATATGGATAGGTGGGGATAAATCATGACAAATCACAGTTAAAAATGTCTATGAAGCTCTATCAAATAAGATCTGGAACTATAATATAGGTGGTTGGAGAAGAATAATGTGGATCTGGGATTGCCCTCTAAAACTAAAACTTTTTGTGTGGCTCTCAGTTGAAAATAAAATCTTGACATGGGAAAACTTGCAAAATAGAGGATGGCATGGACCAGGTATGTGTTACCTGTGTAGACAACAAAGAGAAAAAAACAATCATATTTTTTTCAACTGTGTTTTTACTACCACTATGTGGGCAGAGATTAAAAAAACGTTTAAGATCAATCATGGTTGGACTGACAATTCCTTGGTCGAGTGTTTCCAAAATTGGGCTTCACAAAATTCTATTTATCAAGCCCTTCCCACTTTTACTTGTTGGAATATTTGGATGGATCACAATAAAGATCTCTTTGAGGATAGGAATCCATCTGTGCAGCGTGTTGTTTACACTATTATAGGAGCCGTGGGCATGAAGAGAAAAATCACAAAATTTTCTAAACCCAGGATTTCCACTACACAGCTTCCTGTTGATAAAATTATTGCCTGGTTTGACGGGGCTACCCAAAAAAATGGAACTCTCTGTGGCGCGGGAGGAGTCATAAAGATAGATGATCATTTAGAATATAGATGGACATTAAATTGTGGCAGGGGCACCAACTCCAGGGATGAGCTCATGGGAGCTTGGGAAACCTTATTATTTTCTACAAGACATTCTATTTATGAGCTATATGTACTAGGAGATTCCAAGATTGTTATAGACTGGCTCAATAGAAAAGGATCTATTTTGGTGGCTAATCTAGATGGCTGGAAGGAAAGAATCAATGATCTCATTTGTTTCTTCAGATCCATTACCTTTGCTCACATCTATCGAGAAGAAAATAAGGAGGCTGATCATCAATCAAAAAAGGCTCTTCACCTTTGTCCAAGACATATATCATATAGTCAAAGGGTGGATGGCCAAGAGAGCCCCACTCGTTTTTTACATATGTACTAAATATTCTAGTCTATGATTCAGGACTTAGCTTTTTGTTGTAAGGTTGGATTCTTCTCAATGTTTGAGAGGACTATGAAGATTTACAACATTATCTATAGGGCTAGATACAAGTTGCTTTCTTTGTATTGACCTATGTTTAGACAACTCTCTTTTGAAGTAAAAGGTCTAAGATCTGTTCGTTATGAGAACTGATATGTAAACAGTTTATATTATAATTAACATAAAGTGCAATTTTCATTGGAAAAAAAAATTGTGTAAAGTTATAAGTCAACGTGTTCTAAATTAACGCTTCATTTATTATTAACACATAAAAATAAAAATAATATTTAAAATAAGAGAAATATGAATAATAATAAAAAGTTATAAATATAGGATTATTTTTTTATAAAGAGACAGTTATATTCGAAATCCTTTAAAATGGAAGAAAGAGATTTTACAAAACTAATTTAGATAAAGAATTGATTTCCTTTAATAATTTCTTTTTAATTTATGATAAATTAATGTGAATTTTTTAAGAAATAATAAAAATTAATGTGATTTTTTTAAGAAATAATAAAAAATCAAAAAAATATTTTTAATTGATTAATTATAGAATTTTAATTCTATAAATGTAATATACGTGTATATTAATTTAAATCCATTTTAACTCTCTATTTATTAAGCCTTGAGAGAGGGGGAGAGGTGCAAACACTTTTAGAGTGAAAAACTGCAGGAAATGATTGCACCTCGAGAGAATTGATCCTGAGTTAAAACATGGATCTAGGAGGGTTTTAATTTAAAGAGAAGTGAACTTTATAACTCGATATAGATTAGATGTGTAAACAAAATGATCCTAAGAAACTAAATAAATGTTAATCATGACTAATGTGATGATGATGATTAACATCCACTAAAACCAATTGGTCTATCGACCTTAAGAAGGTAAGAGATTACTTTGATTTCTTTAAAATTGTATTTCTATGCTCAAAAAGCATTGAGAGAAGCATTCCATGATCACCATATTTTTGATGACTTAGGAGGTGAGGAAGGTTTGTATTGTGGCAAATATTTTTAAATTGGGATTTAATACTGGTATATGCAGGGAAATCTAAGAGGAAGTGTTACCCGCTTAGTCTCACAAAAATGACATATCCTTTCATCCCACAGTGTTTTGGGAGTTTTCCAATGCCCAGTTTCACTATGTAGCTTGTGAGAGTTTTTTCTTATTTTAGCAATGTTGATTTTCTTCTTTGCACTTCTCAAAACTGAGAGGTAATTTTGATCTTCTAAATTAGGGTTGACCACCTCCTTGTAGTATCCTAATTTCCTTTTATCAACTAATTCTTTATCACACCACCTATTCTCCTTAAATTTAGAAGGGATAATATTTGTAATATTATCGATATTCTTCATGACCTCAAATGGGGTGCCACCTATCCATAACTGTCGAAGTGAAACTTAGACATTGGCGTCCTCTCCACACGCTCGACCTCCTGCCCAAGGTGATACATTAATGCATCTTTCCTTCCTACATCTTGATTCTCATGCACAACATTAAGATGAAGGTCTTGTTGTAGGTGGGTAAGCGCTAGACTGGTACATGAATGTTGATGGTAATTTATGATCAAGGAATGGTGGTTTTAATGGCCTCGAAACTCACCATGGCCAATTTATCTCTACCTTGCCTTATTTCCATATTCACTTGCACACTTGTTGGGAAACTTGTCTCTACAGTTATTGGATTCTGCATTTCCGTCTCCTTCCCTCTGTTTGTTTCCATTTCCTGTGCTTATCCCATCTGGTTCTTGGCCCCTTTCTCCATCGGGATGCCTCGGGAAATGTAACACCCATTTCCTAAACCCCTGATTATATTTAACAAATCATAGTTAATGATGTTCCATGCCATGGCATGTGAACAATGTAAATGTATTATTATTTTTGTAATCAAGATTGTCAACAGCTAAGTGTGGGAGTGAAGCCTTGAAGTACTAGCCATGATACCACTAGAGAAAAGAGTGAGGAAGCTTAGAGAGGGATTCATCATGATGAAGATGATCCAAACCTCGTTGTTGATAATATTTGATATTCAAATGATTTTCCTTAGCCTTCATTTCAAGGAAAATCAGTTAATGAGGAAGGATGGTAGTTGGAAAAAAAACTACCCCAAATAAATCCAAGTATGGAAGATCAGGTTAGGACAACTGAAACTATCAAATATAGGTACAACAATGTACCAATTCTACAGATAAGATTTACCTGAGTTCCTTCTAACAGAAGGAAGGGGACAGGTCGAGAACCTTCCCGAGGGATTGCGTACAAGAGATACATGAATGGAAAAAGAAGAGGATATATGGATGCACGTGGGGGGAAGAATATGAGTGAAAAGAGAAGAAGAGATCTGAGTCTTGGGTGGGAGAGTCTAGAATCCCAACCTGAGATGAGAAGGTTACGAGCTTGATACTAGGAAGGCAACAAACAAACCTCATAGATGCCTGAGCTAGGTGGGTGTGGGGAAATTCCTACCGAGAGTGGCGTGAAGGAGAGTGTTCTTCACAAATTGCTAGAAACCAGATAGACAGGTTCCCTAGTGGTATCATGGCTTAGCATGGGGGTGGCCAGAGTGTTAAGAGTGAATGCATCTGAGCCTATGGTTGGGTGGAAAGGAGAACACCCATAGTCAATTGGCTGGCTATAACTTGTAATATAAATAAGTACTTTTATATTCAACATAATTGAATTGAATTTTCTGGATGAATACCTATGTTTATGATATGAGTATGTATAGATGATTAAGTGGTATTGATGATTTAATTTTTGACAACCCTGGTATTTGTATGATGACGGATCTACAAGAATAATGTAAGTCTTACACCCTGGAGTATGAATACCTTGTATTACTTCGAGATGAATAAAGTATATATGTGTCTATGTTTCTTTGTGCACCATGATACACTTGACATAATGGGGTCTTGTAAGAGGGAAATCAATCGATGAGTCAAGGGATGAATGATAATATTTGAGGGATATTGAATTAAAGGTTATAACTTGTAGGATAAACCCTGTATGCTTTCCTTTCCCTGACACATAATGCTTGCAAGGAATTATCTCCTTGAATGAAATTCATATAGAAAGCTTATTAACTACTATGAATTTGAAGGACTTGGGGAAGCTGAGTCAAAATCCAATAGAAATATATAATGTGAGGCTTTAGGACTGTTAATATTGAAAGATTAAGGTAAAATCCACTTAATATCGAATGGAGACGATGAATTACAGTAGTCGTCAATGTTAGAATATAATGGATGTGCTCGTTTTACCATTGACAATATCTCTATTGTCACCCAACCATAGGCCGAAGCCACCCTCCGAGCACCTTAACCTTGACATAGTTACACTCCAGAAGCAAACCCTAGGTTAGATAGCCAAATAAAGGGTAGTGCACCTTTCCCCAAGGATAACACACCAACAAGAGCTCATTAGATAGTCCAAACCCTAGCCAAGATATATTCCAAGGAAAAATGTAACTGCTAGCTACAATAACTGCATCAACAACTCTCCTCAAACCTGTGCACAAAACTAGGCACTGCAGTGTGCACAAGTTGTTGCTCTGCAATTCTGAGATTGCCTGCCAGAATGAGAACTGGCCTCTTGTATTTATACTAATTCTGGCTAACTGCCTGGGCCGACTTCTCATTCTGGGTATCTATCTGTTCAGTATATATTATTATTTTTGGCCGACTTCTTCTCTTGGAGGCTAATAACCTAATATAAATTATCTTCTTGAGTCAACGATTCTTCTAGGGTTATTATCCAACTCATTAGGGTTTCTTCTTGCTTCCCGGAGTATTCTATCCTCGTCGGGTTTACACGTGGAGGTAAATACCTCCCGAAGCTACCATAATATCAACACTCCCTCCTATCTAGGGAAGTATTACAGGTAATGGTCTTGAGCACAAAAACATACCATTCACCTGGTAGCATCAACATAGTTGTATAGAATAGATCATGACTAGATCATGAGCACCATCATCATCATCAGTGTCATCAACTACATCATCTCTTGAAACCATACTCTATCTGAGTAATCAGACATGATGATCACTTCATAGAATGATACAAGAGCCATTCTTCTAATCTAGAAGAGTAAATGATCTGAACCATTTTTCGCCTGGGAAATATCTGTCCTTTGATTATCTATCTAACTGATAATCATTTCCAATACTATTGATAGTCTTCAAGGAAATTGAAACAAAATAGAACACAACTGTGTCTATCCATAATAGTACATAACTACAATCCAATGGTACACTACCACACCAAGTAACACACAAGTACTTGATCAACAACCTATAGTCATGAACAATGGAACACATCCACCACAGTAGTATACATCTACTGTCATATAATCTTCATAACAATCATCTGATATCAACCTGCACATAAACATTGTTGTGATATAAAATGAATCATCTAGGCCAATCTTTCACTTACATATGTGAGATCTGAAAGAATGTCTGCCCTCAGAGTAGAACAATGAGATATCTGGACTATTCTTCTCAAGCAAGGAAGAATAACTGTCCTGTCTTCTGAACCTGGACCATTCCCCACTTGGGCCATTCTTCCTACACTAATCAAAGTGCACCCTGGAGAGAATGTATAAACCCTAAGGAATGCATGTCCTTGATTGCTAAGCCTGGACCATTCCCCACCCTGGGCCATTCCTCCTACACTAATCAAAGTGCACCTTGGAGAGAATGTATAAACCCTAAGGAATGGTTTTCCGGACCATTTCATCTGTTAACCACAAGGGGAAAAGACTGTCCTGTACCAACCTCCAAAATAGACCATTCCTCATGTTAACCACAATGAGAAATCGTTGTCCGGCGAGGCAGGCCAGTCTTCTTGAGTAACCCTCAAGAAGAGAGATTGCCCTAGACCACTCCCCATGTTAACCACAATGGGAATTAAATGTCTATGATACATCGGCAATCTGTACCATTTCCCATGTTAACCACAATGAGAAATTGTTGTCCGTCAAAAATATCAATCCACTTTCCGAACTAGAAAGGAAACTGCTCATACTGGGCCATTTTTCGAACTGAAAAATGACTGTCCATAAGTCAATACATATCATTTCTTGTTATCGGATTAATCGGTAGGTGTGGACACTAACAGATCTCCCTAGATCCACCTGGATCTAGAACAAAGCAAGACAGGACATGACTCTTTCCCTAGGTTTTAACCATTGAATTAACTAGGAGGCAAGAACAAGTAACATACCTTATTATCGCTTCCTATGGTATTTGTTGCTCCTACTTTGCTCCAGTGCTCTCGTGTAGTCAAGACCAAGACAACACAAACCAACCAAAGTGAAGATAGCACAATCTATTCAACAATCAACCTATGTATATGATCAAGGAATTATACAATAAAGTGGAAACAACTTTATGGGAAAGGGACATGCCATTGTATCATATTAATGGAAATTAAATATTACAACCTAAGCCTTGATGTTGCAAGCTTCCTTTCAATGGATCTTTGCTCCAACACACACACTTTCTCAATCCTTGCATGAAGAAGATCAGATCCTCTTGATAGACTTGCTAGAGTCTCCAAGCTGTTGTTCAATGCTAAGTCCTTCACACAATTCTTTCACCAATTCTCCAATTAATCTTGCTTAACCTTTTCCATGAGAATTCCATCAATATATAGGAGAGAATGAATTAGTTACTTGGATAAGCATGATCCCAAAATATCATGGAATCCAGTACTAAGATAACCATTTGAATGCCAACCCATCCTTCTAGAAGATTCCCTTCTAGAAGCATCGAGAATTCATCTTTTTCCTTGCTTTAGGAAGACTTCGCACCCTAGCAGTTCAAAACAGTGTGAGAAGTTCGCACCCTGGCTTAAGGCAGCCTGCGAGAATGGGTCATTCTCTCAGGAAAATATACTAGTAGCCTGCGAACCTTCTTAAAAAATGAGATTTTTGTGAAGAGATGAAAGTAACTTTTCTCAGGAGAAAGTTCTTATGAAGAGCCTGAGTACACCATCATCAATAGAT
>JASDQU010244408.1:44629-55947 GCA_032191745.1 Picea mariana
ATATCAGGATGGTAATCTTGTGATTCTCGATACAATGAATGGTTGTTCAGGCTTCTCTTCTTTCTTGGAATCTTCATGTTCTTTCTTATGTTTTTCTTTAGCTCTTGGGTCCATGGAGTTTCTTATAGATTCCATTCCCTAAGGATTCCATTTATTTCTTTCATCATAGGATCACGGATGTGGATGGACAACCAGGGATAATTTAAGTCTTCTTCTAAGGTCAAACTGAACACGTACTGCCTTTCATGGCTGCTACCATGGATATATACTTCATCATCTTCAATGGATCATAGGATTATCTCCCTCCTAATCCTTGCTTCATGCATGATCTTCTCTTTGGTGATGTATAATCGGCTCCCTTCATCTGGGAGATTCCACGCTTCCGTCTGCATCCTTGTTGTCTTCTGCAATATATAATTGGCTCTCTCTGTTTGATAGAGTCCACGCTTCCGTCTTGTTGTCTTCTACAAAAATGTCATAAGTCTTTCTCCAATTTCCTCTTGATTGTTGACTTCTTTCTATATTTGCTTCTTCTAAGTCTCTTCATGATTGATTCGGCTTATCTTGCAATATCTTTCACATGATTTGTTTGACGTATTTCATCCTTTCATGTGTATTATCTAATGATATTCATCCTTATCTTGTTGTTCTTTCATAGGTATAGTTCTTCTTGGAATACATTATCTTCCAAGAGATAGATATAAAAGATATGTACAGAGACGTTGCAAACAAGATATGTACAAAAAACAAGAAGAGTATTGTTACCTTCAGAAGAAGAAGTCTCTTTCATCCTGCTTAGTCTTCTTTGTAGGTTCCTTTTCTTCGACAACCGATGCTTCGTGTTTCTCCTTTATTTTCTTTAGCTCTGGACAATGATTCTTGTAGTGACCATACTTTCAACAGTTGAAGCATTGTATTTCTGAAATGTCTTTCTCTTGATTTGGCTTCCTCCTTGAGCCAAACTTCCTTTTTTCCCTAAAATTCTTGAATCTTACTGTGAAGCCCTGATCATCGTACTTCTTTTGGGGTTTCGCTTTTGCACTGATCCTAGATTCTTCTTGATCACAACAAGTCCAAAGTTCTTCAAATGTAGGATACTCCTTTCTTGTGTTCATGCTTGCCGAAAATGCATCCCACGTCTTGGGAAGACCATTGAGTACTATGTTTACCAATTCCTTCTCTGAAATGATCTCTTCAATAGATTTTAGTTGATCTAGGAGATCCTCACAAAGTATGATGTTATGTTGTCCTCATCATTCATCTTCATGTCACAGAGCTCATTCTTCAGACTCATAACTTGTCCAATGTTTCTGACCAAGAAGAGATTTGTTAGGGCATCGTACATCTTCTTCGATGAGTTGAGATGGGATATGTAGGGTATCAAGTGGTCTTTAATAGATTCCACTATGATACTCATGGCATTGATGTCACCATATTTGAACTTCTCCATAACTGCAATGTTCTGTGGTTCCTTCTCTTTTCCTTCTTCAAACTCTGGTTCCACAATCTTTCCTTTCACAATATCCAACACTTTATTCTTGGCAAGGATGAGGTCAATCCTTGTCTTCCACGATCTAAAGTTAGAGGCTCCATATAAATTGTTCTCTAACTTAATAGAATAAGTCATGGCTTCTCTGACTTGGTCAAAACCTAGATTTGACCACAAACTCAAACTTGACGTCTTGGCTTGCTGAGAGTACCCGGAGATGCGCTAGTCTATGGCACATTGATCTATCCAGAGATTAGGTCAATTCCTTCACTTAAGGTGCCTCAACAAGAGGATTAGGGTTTCTGCACCTGCACCTGCTAGTAACCCTAGCAACAGTGCTATGGTGACTGCTCCTGCTAGAAACCCTAGTGATAGTTCTTCAACGAGCTTAACATCCTTATGGCTATGTTTCCTTCCAGCGGTTAGACCCAGTGAAGGAGGTGTGGGCCCATAACCTGTTAGAATATAATGTATGTTCTCGTTTTACCATTGACAATATCTCTATTGTCACCCAACCATAGGCCAAAGCCACCCTTCGAGCACCTTAACCTTGACAAAGAATCACTCTGGAAGAAAACCTTGGGCTAGATAGACAAACAAAGGGTAGCACACCTTTCCCCAAGGATAGCGCACCAACAAGAGCTCATCAGATAGTCCAAACCTTAGCCAAGATATATTCCAAGCCAAAACATAACCGCTAGCTACATCAACAACTCTCCTCAAACCTGCGCACAAAACTAGGCACTACAGTGCGCACAAGTTGTTGCTCTGCAATTCTGAGACTGCCTGCTAGAATGAGAACTGACCTCTTGTATTTATACTAATTTTGGCTAACTGTTTGGGCCGACTTCTCATTCTGGATATCTATCTGTTCAGTATATATTATTATTTCTTGCCGACTTCTTCTCTTGGAGGCTAATAACCTAATATAAATTATCTTCTTGAGCTGACAAGTCTTCTAGGGTTATTAGCTAACTCATTAGGGTTTCTTCTTGCTTCCCGGAGTATTCTATCCTCGTCAGGTTTACACATGGAGGTAAATACCTCCCTCAGCGACCATAATATCAACAGTCAATACCAAGGCCAGAGTCGATCTCAACCTTCTAAATATGAATTGGTTAACCATCGTGGTTCAGTGTGAATCAATGAAACTCGTTAGCCATTGGATTAGTGGATCAACATATCTCCATTGTTGGACTATCATCTAAACTCAAGTGGGATATCAACCTTTATATCTAGGTGCCAAGAGATCTTGACCGTTAATATTCACTTAGGTAAGCTTAGGAGGGAATCATCACTGAGGTATCAAAGAACTGGACCCCTGGGAAACCTTTTTGTTATGTTTGTTGAAAGTTCGGACACCCGGGGACTAGGGTTCCAACCTCCGGTTCCTCCTTCTAGTTATACACTCGTCGGGAATTGGAAGAGGATATATTGATCGTTAGGTATGAGTGTCGAGGGATCTTGGCCATCGAATATTTCCTTTAGGAAATCTTGGGAGGGAAATTCTATGCCTAGAAAGAAGTGATCGAGCCTCGACCATTGGATATGAGGAGGGGAGGGATACCACTGTTGATCATGCTAAAGCAGGGTAAATCAGACCCCAAAACATCGAGAGTTATCCAAAATTCAGTCCAAAATACTATAATACTGAATTAAGCATGAAAGGAAGTTGGAATTAGGAATCTCATTACCCTGGGTGATATTGTAATTACTTACATCTTGTAAATGATTGTGAATTTTTTTTGTAACATAAGGGAAACAATGGTTTCTTGTTGGTTGTTTCCATGAGATAAGGAAAAATAAGTATGATTATACCTATGAGACTTTCCATGTGAATGGATGTAAGATCTCAAGGAAAATAGTATTAAGGTTCAAAGTACCGTCGTGACGAATTACATGGAAAAGAGGTGCAAGCAATGGACTTTCATGATGAATATTTATCTATGTTTGTATATGCTTGAGTGCATGGATTGAATGCATTATAGGGTTGCCCGAGGTGAATTTTTATATTAAAGATCAAATAAATAAGAAGGAATAATATAAGAATGTGCAAGTGATGTACATGTATGGTGTATAAGTGTATGAATACTAAAGGACATGATATAACTGCCTGAGTAAGAGGGTATTAAGGAAAGGAGTGTGCTTTCTTGGATTGAATAATGTCATGGAGGTATGGATGACCCTATGTAGAAGGGTCCGATCTTCCTTGATGAAGTAATAGCCCGAGGAGGA
This sequence comes from Picea mariana, assembly GCA_032191745.1. Classification (NCBI taxonomy): domain Eukaryota; kingdom Viridiplantae; phylum Streptophyta; class Pinopsida; order Pinales; family Pinaceae; genus Picea; species Picea mariana. The sequence continues at coordinate 48,354 of JASDQU010244408.1, forward strand.
TGTGTTCCACTTCCTTAGAAACATTAGTGTAAATTATTGAGAGAATAAATGAGAAAGGATGCTCTATTTTCATGTTATAAGACAATATGATTACGTCGTTAAAGTTCACATGTGAACAATTGTGGGATGTAAAGTGTGCCTATGCTGGACACACATAACATGCTAATGTAGGTGATTAAGTGCATGTAAGAAAAACATGAAAGCAAGCTAGTAAGATAAATATACATGTTTGAATGTGTATCTTGATGCACGATAAGAATGCATGATGATATTCCTTAAGTAATATTGGGTAAACTCTATGAACTAATAAAACTAATATTGATTCTAGATTGAGATAATTTCATATGGTATTAGATATGGAACAAGAAGGTTGCATGTTGAAGAAATTCTATGTGGAGGAACTGTGTGAAGAATCTGTCAGGAGTACAGAGCTATAACCTTAATGATTGCTGAGAATTAGGTAGTGGGATGAAAAGATTATTTATATAAGAATCCTGGATTACATTATAAAATATAATGCAGGCATAGAATACATGCAAATGAATGATGACCAATCTAATTGATAAATGTGTAGAATGCATGTGTTCATAATTCATTACAAATGAAAGGCTTATTGTTGTAGCATGCTAATGTAATCAAGAAGGTCAAGGAGGACCTGATTAATACTGCTCAAGGAATAGATTAGGTAGATCCCAGGAGGGATAAATTGTAAAGGAAAAGAAGGAGAAAAGAATTAATACTTTTCTCACTATGAAACCCTGAATGGTAAGATAGAGTTGTATGGTTTAAAAGAGTAGTTGTGAAAATAAGTATAGTTGGTAATTGAAAGATAAAACATTGAGTGTGTTTAAATGGCCTTGGTTGAACCATGATATGAAAATATAGTAAATCCTTAAAAATAAATCAGTTGGACTGGAAGTTACAGATTGTGTAGAAGGAGATGGAAAAAGGGAAGAGTCCCTTAACTCATTTATTGATTATTATTGTTTTTCTCTGGGATGAGAAACTGATATGTTGTGGTATGTAAATGATTTTAGCATGAGAATTTTGATAATGGTGTAACTATATAAACAACTAAAAAATTATTTTGTTTTCACTGATGAACAACATTGGGGACAATGTGATGGAATACATATAGATATGCTAGAGCACAATGTTTTGATGAATTAAATAATGTGGTACATGCATTTTATTTTACATGAAAAATGATGTAAACTATGAATGTGAGAATGCATGTGATCTGTAGGAAATGATTGGAGCTGTTAGGGAAGGACAATTGCCAATGGTGGACATCCTCAAGCAGAGGAAGAATGCAAGAAGGCTTTTGATAAAGAGAACTATGAAAGGGACTTTAGAAGTCCCTAGGAAGAACCAATGATGAGGTAATATCATAGAGGGTGTTGGTAGCTAGAACAAGTATAAAAGTGTTCATGCCTATGTGGCATAATGTATGAACGGATTCGATAAGAATCCCTTCTGAAATGTTTTATTGTCTTAATGTTATGCATGTGATTTTGAAAGGTTGTTGTATGCCCTTCATACCCAAGTAGGGTATGATTCAAGAAGGAGAACTTGAATGATGGAGGTGTGAACCTATGGCAGCAAAGGATGATTGAAATCCTTGGAAAAATTCATGAACTGATATGTCATGAATACATTGACCAATCAAGGAATGATTGGGAACAAAAGTTATCATAGACAACACGTTGATTTAATGCATTTAGGAGATGCATGTGGTAAGAGAATGGGAATATACATAGCTTCCCATTGTGGAAGAAGTATCTTATAGTACTCTACAGAGTTGTACGAAGGTAAAGAGAGAAATTAGGTGACCCTAAATGTTGATACCCTGATTATTGGTAAAGAAAGAAATTCTTAAAGGAAGTCATGTGAAACTTTGAATTTCATGAGTGATGATTTGAGGTTGTGATCAATTCAGAGAATAAAATATAGTTCCGTTGTAATAATGAATGTGGGCAGAGAATCCATATGGTAAGATTTTGGTTGAATTCCAACACACCCTAGCGAGAGTGCCTAATATGAAAAGTTATAATGTGAAATCAATGCAAGGGTGCATTGTGTGAGAATGTGGCCATGGGAATTGGCACATGGGTTAAGTTCAATTAATATTTGAATTGCATTTGGTTGGGTTTAATATGATAAAATCAAACATGTAGTAAGGAATAATATTTTCTTGAATGAATGAATGTAATGCAATTGTTAGATTGCACAAATCAAGAATGGTTTGTGATATCATTGGATATGTGCAATGAGAATGTATGTACATGAGAAATTGAAAATTTGATTATCTATGTGAAGATGGAATTGCAGGAAAGAGGGTCATGGATATGGCACTATTGTAATCCATGAGGAACACTAATGCCTACTGAGACAAACTATTATGAGAAGGAAAATATCATACTTGTGAATCTGGTTCCTCTATGAAATAGATTGGAAACAAAATTGTGAATTAGAAAATATTTGGGTAACAGATTTGAAAGAAATTAGATTGAAATTGATATTATGTCTCATTTTTACTGTATGCATGTGATATAGGTGAGATACCAGATCTTTCCTAGAAGGACAGGTGATGGGTGTCAAGCTTTGAAAGCATAGAAAAATGATATTGTTGTGACATGAGAACCCTATGATATGCCATGATTGTCATAAAATAATACCGTGTCGAGGTAACATGGGTCAGAGGGACTCCTTGACAAGAGAAATTTGAAGGGACACCCCAACTGTAAGACTCGAGGAATTCGCGAAAAATTCTTCTTGTGTGAGAAAGCCTTGGCAAGGCAAGATGGATCACCCAAGGGAATATATAGCAGAGAAGGGGATGCCTGAGCCTAGGCTTGGAGGGTGAATGACCGCAAGGAAGATGAGACTTTGATAGTTCTTGTAATCTTTTGATTATGATCGTGCACACCATGGGTATGTCAAGGAAAAAAATAATCCGAGTTAATGAGACAACCATATGGATGAAAATCCATAAAATACACATATAAGTATTATGATGATTGTAAATTTCCTCTTGAATGATGAACAATAATAAAATGTTTAATCAAGAAATTATGAATTGAAATGATTTTTGTTTGAAATTTTCATATGCATGTGCTAAATTCCAAGAGTTTGGGAAAGGACAAGACCATGAAAAGGAGGATGATGCTGAAGTAACTAAAGGATAAAGGCATGGCAATTGTTATTGAGAAAGAACACTGAGGACGATGTTCCTTTGAAGGGGGAGGATATTCTAACACCCCTTTACTAAACCCATGATTATATGTAATCAATCATAGTTAATGACTTTCCATGCCATGGCATGTAAACAATGTAAATTTATTATTATTTTTTTAATCAAGATTGACAATAGCTGACTGTAGGGGTAGAACCTTGAAGTACTAGCCATGGTACCACTAGAGGAAAGAGTGAGGAAGATTAGAGAGGGGTTCATCATAATGAATATGAACAAAACCTCCTTGCTAATAATATTTGATATTCAAATTGTTTTTCTCAACCCTAATTTCAAGGAAAATCAGTTAATGAGGAAGGATGGTAGTTGGACAACCAACTAACCCAAATAAATCCAGGTATGGGAGATCAAGTTAGGACAACTGAAACTATCAACTATAGGTACAGCAACGTACTAATTCTATAGATAATATTGACCTGAGTTCCTTCTGACAGAAGGAAGGGGACATGACGAGAACCTTCCCAAGGGGTTACGTGCAGGGGATGCACAAATGGAAAATGTATAGGATAGAGAGATGCATGCAGGGGGGAGAACAAGAGAGAAGAGAGAATAAGATCTCTAAGTATTGGGTGGGAGAGTCCAAAAACCAGACCTGAACCAAGAAGGCTACAAGCTTGATACTAGGAATATATCTAACAAATCTCGTGGAGGCCTGAGCTAGGTGGGTGTGGGGAAATCCCTACTGATATTGGTTTGAAGGAGAGGGTCCTTGACAAATTGTTGAGAACTAGATAAAGAGGTTCCCTGGTGGTATCATGGCTTGGCACAAGGGTGGCCAGAGTGATAAGATTGAATTCATATGATCCTATGGTTGGGTGGAAAGGCAAACACCCATGGTCAGTTGGTTGTATGTAACTTGTAATACAAATAAGTAATTTTATATTGAGTATAATTGAATTGAATTATCTGGTTGAATACCTATGTTTATGTTATGAGTATGTATAGTTGATTAAGTGGTATCGATGCTTTCTTTTTTGGCAACCTTGGTATTTGTATGATGAAAGATCTGGAAGAATAGCGTAAGTCTTACATCGCAGAGTATGAATACCTTGTATCATTCTGAGATGAAAAAAATATAGATGTGTTTATTTTTCTCTGTGCACTCTAATACACATCACATAATGGGTTCCTGTAAGAGGGAACCCAATTGATGAATCAAGGGATGAATGATAATATTTGAGGGATAATGAATTATCCCTCAATATTCTGCATCATGACTTCTTCTTGTATTCCCCAATGATTTAGCCAAGATTTAGCGTCTTTATACCATCCCCGCTTGAGCCGCTAGTGGTTTTGGCTAGAGTTTTGGGGAGTCTCTTGTGATCCATGTTGTTTGTCTTGTTCTTGTAGATTAGGTATCTAATCATACCAATGCTATCAATGGGGGGAATACTTTCTTCTATGAGGATGATATGATAGGGTGTATTACCCTTAATTTTGATATTATAAGTTATAAAATTATTTTGATGATGTTGACCAGGTAATTATTTCTCTCGATGACCAAGATGATGATGTTGCTACAAATATTACAGATCATGATAATTGGTCGGATAAAGAACCCATACATTGCAAACACTATCATTTGTTTGGCCATGATAAGTCAAATTGTTTTGATCTTCACCCATGCATATTTTGTGGGAAGACAAATCACCTGTCAGTAAGGTGTCAGAAGAGCAAGAGGAAACATATTTATTTTGAATGGTTAGGGAATTGGCGTTGGAGTTTGGAAGCCGATTTATTGGAGCATTCTTATCGACGGATTTATACACAAGTACAACCGTACTTGATTGGATATATTTCTACAGTTGACGAACATGAATGTTTTTCAAGATTGGATGATATAGGGTATGATCAGGGGCCAGTTGATGTAGTCTTCTAAGTTGGAGATAGAGTCTTTAGAATCCGTTGGGAGACAATTTGATTACCCTTTTCCACGTTCAAAGGGGGTATATATTATTATCTAGAATTTTCACTTTTTAGTTGACAGGGGGGGAAATTAGTGAGAAATGTCATACTTCAAGTTTTGAAGTCTACCTTTGATTTGCAGTTCATTCAAGACTTGTCTCTATCCTGTATTTTGCACTTGTGTCTATTCAAAATATGATTGTAATTGGGTGCATGATCGGTTGTACCCAACACCCCTGATTTTTTGGTCCAAGTTGTAAGTCTTTCCATAGGCTGTTGTATTCCCCATCTATTTAGTAAGTCTTGTTGAGTCAGGCAGTTGTATTCCTCTTGTCCATAGAGAGGATGTTGTGTCAAGCTGTGGCATGAACCACTGTGTAGCTTGATGATGTATCTAAGACATTGAATCTTCGATTAAGGGGGGGGAATATGAGATAGTAATCTCAGATTGAGGGACCAAAGTATGTGAACATATGATCAAATAAGAAACAAGCATGAAATATGCTCACAACAAAATCAGTGAAGTCAATGAAGTTGATAATGATCAGATTAGTGAATTCAATGAAGCTGATAATAAACAGATGATAGATCTATGTTTTGATCTTAATCCGTGTATACATTGTGAAAGCGTACACATTGTTCCAATAGATTATACAGGTGTTGGATCTCTTCTTAGCCATACTTGTGAATGACGGTGAAGGGAATTTGAACCACTTATCCCTGATAGGGGGGAAATCTAAAGTTTTCAGTCAGGTTCCTGCTATGCAGTCTTGTTCCTGAACATATTGTTGTTGATATGGTTTGTGGTGTTAGCACTCTGTAAATTTTTTTTGGCTGATAAACAAACGATAGAGGTAATTGTTTCAACCTATTTTAAAGCTGAAGCACTAGCCTACTCAACTCAGAGAGGGCTCTCTCATGTCACTTGATGTTTCTTTGGAAATCGGTGGCTAGATTTGGTTTGTTTTTGGGTTTTTAATGAAGTTGTTGGCAATGAAGGGGAGGAACACTTTGGGCTATGGAGTCAAAATTTTGAAATTGAATGAGAACAATGATCAACCAGTAAAACTCTCCAGAGGATAAGGCTAAATGAGTAGTTATTATTGAAATTAAATAGAGTGTAGGAAGATAAAGAGAACAAATAACTACATAAGAGCATTACTGAAATGAATTATGAATTAGTTAAGAAGACAATCATAGAGTTTAAATTGCTCAAACCAAGAGCATCACAAGATGAATTCTGGGATTTTAACTATCCAATTTAAATAGAAGAGAGTGTAAATAGAATAAAGGATCACATGAAATACATACGATAAAAGAAGACAAAACTCATATCACCACCAATTAGAATCTTTTCATAGAGACTTCAAAATCTTTTGCATATATATTCAATTCAGCTTCAGAAAATTACAATAGATTTCGAAACAACCAAAAGGGTGCTCTTGCGTTTCTGCCAACATTAATTCAATCAAATGCCCCAACATTTATACAATTCGATTACAATGGATGAAACTGAAACGTTTCAGCTTCTAAAACTAATAATAGTAATTTGAACTGACACTCTCGGTATATGAACCGATTTACAATGATTACTCAAAATATGTTTCAAAACTAAAAACGGATTTATCTGATTGCTCAGCTTCCTTTACGCCATCTGGATTGTCCTGATCTTCTGTCAAATTCGCTGGCTTGGTGACACCTAGAGGTCACTTACTGGTCCCGGGAAAACTGCATTTCGTCTTGCCCAGCTGCATGATTTCCTTCCATTGTGAGTAAGAAGGAATCTTGTAGCACATCATCTCCTTAATCAGAATCTCTGGGTCAATGCACGTGGCGTAGGACATAATTGGCAAGTCAATCTTCACTGTTTTAAATTGATTCAAAATTTCAAAGTCTGTGGCCAAATACTCTACCAGACTTGGGCCTTTCAAAATTTCCTCCATAGCTTCAAATTTGGAATGGTCCATCCTACACTGAATGAGAAGAGAATTGTAGTCTTCTTGATTGTATAATGAACATTTTCCATCCCAAAATGGTGGGAGGCCCTTGACAAGCAATTGTTCAAACGTGTCTTTAAACTCTTGTATATTGTGCTCCATTTGCATAGCTTTGTTCTGAATCGATTTGAGCAAGTTGTGCTTGGCAATGATTCTCTTGATCCAGTGTTAGGATATTTAGACACTTAGGTGTTAGTTAAGATCTACTTGGTCTAATATGTTGTTAGGTAAAAGTGTGTTTCTTTAGTATGCATTTGTAGTTAGGAAATCCGACGGTCACGATATTTTCCCGACATAGAGTGATCCAATGGTTCATACTCTCCTCGATCTTAATGGCCATTGATCCGTGGCTTAACACCCGATTGGTACATGATCTCTATTTAAAGAGCATGGAGGGTCATTTGCCGACGATCGATTGTGAGAAACGTTCTTTTAAAAT
>JASDQU010244408.1:57783-70791 GCA_032191745.1 Picea mariana
CTCTCCAAAGGCTTCAAAATCTGACCCAAATGGCCTCAACATGGCCTTGGTTAAATAGTTGGGAAAGTTGGTTTCAATCTCCAACTTCCTCCCAAGAATTAGGCTCTAAAAAAGCCCAATAACTCCCAATTATGAGTTAATTACATTAAATTAACAAGAAGTGGTTAAAAAAAACCACTTTCAAAACTATATAATATAGTTATAACCCATTTTGAACTAAAATCAGGCGCTAGCCTCTTAATCCTGGGCGCGCGCACCTCCAATTGGTCATATGAAAGTTAATATGGCCAAGCGCTTAGCCCAAAGGGCTAGCGCTGGCCCCAACAACATTGGCACTTGGTCACATGGTCGTTTTTTTGAAAATCGTGGCCTAACAATTAAGCCAACCATTGGATAACGGTTTAACCGTGCGGGCATAGCGTTCAAACCCGTTGTAATAACCGTTGTAACTTAAACCGTGCGCGTCCGTTATGATTTGGACCCCCGAGCATATGGTCATATACGAAGCATAATAAAACCGGGGTCGGGGCCAAGCCCCGGCCCGACCCCCCACGCTTTAGCTCCACATGTAAATTTAAAACAATTTAAATTCGCCCATATAACAAGAAACTCCGGCGGGCATAGTGGTTGGTGGACTTTGTATGAAGGCGTTAGTGTGGAAAGAGGTCGCGGGTTCGATCCCCCGGGCCCAAATTTTTTTTTTTGACATAGCCGTCATTGGCTAAACCCGGGGTGCCACGTGGCAGCCCGTGATTGGGCCACGTGGCACCTTTACATCCAACCAATGCATGCCACATGTCGCAATGTGATTCGCCCAAGTCATCTGCCACGTCATCGTACGGTCGCCACGTCATATGAGCCATGCCATCCTCCATACGCCACATCATCGACTGACACGTAAGCTGCTGACGTCATCCGTGCCACGTGTCACCCTTCCAGTGGTGACACGTGTCACTTTAGGATTGGTCCAACTGCGCATCGAAAATGCCAAATCAGTCTGACACGTGTCACCTTCCGGTGCTGCCACGTGTCCTGTACAAAACCTGCCACGTGTCGTCGTACGGACCTGCCACATGTCGTCTCCTGGTTCTTCCACGTCACCTGTACGGACCTGACACATGTCCTGTACGGACAGGTACAGTCAGCATCCCAAAATTTTGCCTGTTTGGCTTGGCGGACAGAATGCGATATCTTCTTCATACGGACTCCGTTTGACATAAAAATTATACCACCGGAATCAGGAAGACGAACCAGACGCAATGGTGTTGGTTTCATCAGATTCCGAGCACTTTCATTTTTGAGCATTTTTCATGCCCTGACAGCCTTCTGAATCCGATTTTAGATCAATACCATCCCCGCTTGAGCCACTAGTGGTTTTGGCTAGAGCTTTGGGGAGTCTCTTGCCATCCATGTTGTTTATCTTGTTCTTGTAGATTAGGTATCTAATCATACCAATGCTATCAATGGGGGGAATACTTTCTTCTATGAGGATGATATGATAGGGTGTATTACCCTTAATTTTGATATTATAAGTTATAAAATTATTTTGATGATGTTGGCCAGGTAATTATTTCTCTCGATGACCAGGATGAAGATGTTTCTATGAATATTACAGATCATGATAATTGGTCAGATAAAGAACCCATATATTGCAAACACTATCATCGGTTTGGCCATGATAAGTCAAATTGTTTTGATCTTCACCCATGCATATATTGTGGGAAGATAAATCACCTCTCAGTAAGGTGTTAGAAGAGCAAGAGGAAACATATTTATTTTGAATGGTTAGGGAATTGGCATTGGAGTTTGGAAGCCGATTTATTGGAGCATTCTTATCGATGGATTTATACACAAGTACAACCGTACTTGATTGGAGATATTTCTACAGTTGACGGACATGGATGTTTTTCAATATTGGATGATATAGGGTATGATCAGGGCCCAGTTGATGTAGTATTCTGAGTTGAAGATAGAGTCTTCAGAATCCGTTGGGAGACAATTTGATTACCCTTTTCCACTTTCAAAGGGGGTATATATCATTATCTAGAATTTTCACTTTTTAGTTGACAGGGGGGGAAATTAGTGAGAAATGTCAGACTTCAAGTTTTGAAGTATACCTTTGATTTGCAGTTCATTCAGGACTTGTCTCTATCCTGTCTTCTGCACTTGTGTCTATTCAGAATATGATTGTGTGTCTATTCAAAATATGATTGTAGTTGGGTGCATGATCGGTTGTACCCAACACCCCTGATTTTTTGGTCCAAGTTGTAAATATTTCCATAGGATGTTGTATTCCCCATCTATTTAGTAAGTCTTGTTGAGTCAGGCAGTTGTATTCCTCTTGTCCGTAGAGAGGATGTTGTGTCAAGCTCTGGCATGAACCACTGTGTAGCTTGATGATGTATCTAAGACATTGAATCTTCGATTAAGGGGGGGGGAATATGAGATAGTAATCTCAGATTGAGGGACCAAAGTATGTGAATAGATGATCAAATAAGAAACAAGCATGAAATATGATCACAACAAAATCAGTGAAGTCAATAAAGTTGATAATGATCAGATTAGTGAATTCAATGAAGTTGATAATGAAAAGATGATAGATCAATGTTTTGATCTTAATCCGTGTATACATTGTGAAAGCGTACACATTGTTCCAGTAGATTATACAGGTGTTGGATCTCTTCTTAGCCATACTTGTGAATGACGGTCAAGGGAATTTGAACCACTTGTCCATGATAGGGGGGAAATCTAAAGTTTTCAGTCAGGTTCCTGGTATGCAGTCTTGTTTCTAAACATATTGTTGTTAATATGGTTTGTGGTGTTAGCACTCTGTAAATTTGTTTTGGCTGATAAAAAAACGACAGAGGTAATTGTTTCAACCTACTTTAGAGCTGAAGCACTAGCCTACTCAACTCGGAGAGGGCTCTCTCATGTCACTCAATGTTTCTTTGGAAATCAGTGGCTAGATTTGGTTTGTTTTGGGGTTTTTAATGAAGTTGTTGGCAATGAAGGGGAGGAACACTCAGGGCTATGGAGTCAAAATTCTAAAATTGAATGAGAACAATGATCAACTAGTAGAACTCTCCAGAGGATAAGGCTAAATGAGGCGATGAATCTGAGTTATTATTGAAATTAAATAGAGTGTAGGAAGATAAATAGAACAAATAACTGCATAAGAGCATTACTGAAATGAATTCTGAATTAGTTAAGAAGACAATCATAGAGTTTAAATTGCTCAAACCAAGAGCGTCACAAGATGAATTCTAGGATTTTAACTATCCAATTTAAATAGAAGAAAGTGTAAATAGAATAAAGAATCACAAGAAATACATACGATAAAAGAAGACAAAACTCATATCACCACCAATTAGAATCTTTTCATAGAGACTTCAAAATCTTTTGCATATATATTCAATTCAGCTTCAGAAAATTACAATAGAGTTCGAAACAACCTAAAGGGTGCTCTTGCACTTCTGCCAACATTAATTTAATCAAATGCCCCAACATTTATACAATTCGATTACAATGGCTGAAACTGAAATGTTTCAGCTTCTAAAACTAATAATAGTAATTTGAACTGACACTCTCGGTATATGAACCAATTTACAATGATTACTCAAAAGATGTTTCAAAACTAAAAATGGATTTATCTGATTGCCCAACTTCCTTTACGTCATCTGGATTGTCCTGATCTTCTGTCGAACTCGCTGGCTTGGTGACACCTAGAGGTCACTTACTGGTCCTGGGAAAACTGCATTTCGTCTTGCCCAGCTGCATGATTTCCTTCCATTGTGAGTAAGAAGGAATCTTGTAGTCCATCATTTCCTTAATAAAAATCTCTAGATCAATGCACGTGGCGTAGGACATAATTGGCAAGTCAATCTTCACTGTTTTAAAGTGATTCAAAATTTCAAAGTCTGTGGCCAAATACTCTACCAGACTTGGGCCTTTCAAAATTTCCTCCATAGCTTCAAATTTGGAATGGTCCATCCTACACTGAATGAGAAGAGAATTGTAGTCTTCTTGATTGTATAATGAACCTTTTCCATCCCAAAATGGTGGGAGGCCCTTGACAAACAATTGTTCAAACGTGTCTTTAAACTCCTGTATATTGTGCTCCATTTGCATAGCTTTGTTCTGAACCGATTTGAGCAAGTTGTTCTTGGCGATGATTCTCTTGGCCCAGATCATCAAAGCAATTCTATGCTTTACCTCAATAGTCTGAAGATCAACAGTGGGCATAGAATTCAACAAATCAATAGCGTTCTGGGCCCATTCTGAAGGTTTCTTGGCTAATGTTTCATTAACAATAGTACGCATGCTTCGGGTTGTGGTAGCCACATTGTCTTTATCATTTATAAAATTAAGATAAACTCTGAACTTAGCGGCGTCTGCAAAAATAGCATCCCAGATCACATGTTTAGCTCCTTGCAACAATGTTTTACCTTTTAACCTTGTCCTCATCTTGATTACTCTCTCTTGCAAATCTTGATTCTCCCTTTGGAGTGGAGCCATCCTTTCATCTTTTGTTTTAGCTTTTACAAGGCTTCCTTAAGTTTTTTGATTTCCCTTGTCTATAGACTCACTTGGGACATGGCTTGGATCAATCCATTAGTTCTCGACCCATCTTCCGCATTAGCAGGTACAATGACAACCATATATGATGTTTCTACTTTCCCCTGTAACCAATTATCTTTCTCCTTTTCCAGTTGCAACACTTTAGCTTTGTAATTTAATGCTTCTTGTCTGAATGTTTCTTTATCTTTCTCAAGGGTAGCCAGATCTACTACCTGTGGATGTTCAATAGGGGACATTTTTAGCTTCTTCTTCAAACCCTAGATTATCTTGTCTTTCTCATCTAAGGAAGCCTTTACTCCTTGAGGGCCTTGAGACTCCAATCTTTTGACCTATGTCTGCCAGGCTTTGGTGGATGCTATCTCCTAGTTCAATTGTCCATCTCGTTTGAGTGCATGTTTTGTCAATATTAAAACTTTCAGACCTAATCTTAGGTAGTCTGAGTATAGCATGTCATAGGCATTTATGTGAAACTTTACTTTATCTGGGGCACCAATATTCTCATAGTGCATCTTGATTTCAGACACTTTATCATCATCTTATATTACTATGTTAAACATCTTTCTTTCTACATCTCTAATTGAAAACATGGACGTCTTGTGCTGGGAGAGCTTCTCTACTTTAGGCAATAGGTCTCTTAAATCACCATTGGCCATACTTCCTTTTACAACATACTGGTTCATCAAATCTTCTTTTGATTGATATATTGCCCCAATTGTCTTTCTAAATATGTGCTTCTTGCTGTTGAAAACCCCTGTGTTGCTTTCACATTGTGGCATGCTTCCTGTACCAGCTTCTTCAATCTTTCTTGCACCTTCCACCATCTCCATGCTCGTTTTCTCTTTAGGTTCTTTTTCTTCTAGGTCAACCAATTGAGAGGGTGGTGTAATTTTCATCTTATTGGGAATATCTTGCTGACTACCGGCACCCAGGGCCTCTGAATTGTTCCTCTCATTATAAACACTCAACTTTGGGGCTTTAACAATAAATCTTGGAGAAGATTTTTGTGTCTGGACCTGCTAAGGGGCAGACTCTATTGGTTTTATCCGATCATGCTACAAAGTGACCTCCATATCTGTACATGTTTCCAGATTAGCCAATGTGTCAAATCCTTCAACATGCTCGTGCTCATAGGGGTCCAATTTTCTCATCAACCTTCTCTTTGATATGATCTAATGGAGGTCATATTTCCTTCCTTGCAATTGTGTAAACCCGAATTCATTGAATTTGGCTTGGGTCTGAGGTAAACATGATTTGTTTTTTACCACAAAGGGTCCAACTATGAAAGGGAATTTTAGGTTAGATGCATTATGTGCTTTCAGAAAGTGATATGTTTCTGAAATGATCCTTTTTCTAATGAATTCTACGGAAAACATTTTGGGACTCAAAAAGACTAGTAAAATATAAGGTCTTTCTTGATAGCCATACACCCATATCACAGTAGATTGTATGAAAAACAACCAATATCCTACTCTGCTCTCTGGATTTGGTTGTAAAAAACTTTTCATTTCTTCCAGAACCCTTGGCAAGTCTAAGCCGAAGATAAGACTGTACACCCTGGACATGATCTTATTGATGAAAATAAGCATGGTGATCCTCTTACATTCAGTTGAGATGAAAGTGGTTTTAGGGAATTCGGTCTTGTTCGATTCTAGGAACATTCTTAGCAAGTGCATATAGTATTTGAAGTGTCTCAATGAACTGAAGTTTACTAGTTGTCGATGCATATTATCAACGATGAATCTGTCAAAAATAATACATACCGAATGACGAGACTCTGACACAAAAAAGGTTAACAGGAAACCTAACATGACTTCTACTACGAAATTGTTGTTATCTAACCCTAAAATTGGGCTAAGGAGGGAATAATCCCACTGGACCTCAATGATCATAACGTTCACATTGAAAGGTAATGACAGACTTTTCGAGTGGTGTTCAGGTTTGACAATGGTTTGCAGAAACAAGGTTTTTACTTATGGCGGGCATTCTCTGTAAACTATGATCATCTTCTCTTGATCGAAGGGCTTTGATGCTATAGAGGAGGACTCTGATACACTGACATTATGTCATAGTGACGAGATGTCTATTTCACATAAAACCTCTGACCCTAATTTATTCAAAATAACTCTTTCTTCCTGTGAATATTGCTCGACACACTAGCTTACGAACTTAGGGAAAGGAAATACTACTTCTACGACATAAGTAATAATGGAGGATTGAGCTGTTCCAAGGAAAGGGATCTGCTTCCCAACATTGTCTAACAAATTTGATCTGGACACAGAAATGGGCAAGACTGTTATCTCTATGTCAAAAACATCGGAGTCCCTGTCAATTATGATTTCTTCTCTAGAGGCAATGTCTTGTTCATTCATGGATAAAATGACAGGATTAGCGGCCATTGTGAAAAATACCTTTTAAGCGGCGAAGAAAATGGGAATTTGATCCAACTTTGAGCATGAGTTTCGAATGGATGGTTTGCACCAAATTTTGAAAGTTTGAATGCTACAAAGTATTATAAAATAATGTTGGGGATCCTCTTTTTATATGTGCCTACAAACATCAGGGATCGGAGAAAGCGGTCTTAGGCAAATTTCTTTTTTCCTCGATGTAGCTCTAGAGGTGCCACGCATCCACAAACAAAGTGGTTTTTATTGGCCCACCTTCAAATGATTAATCCTTGTACTACTTCAATTGTCAATACGAGTTTCAGCCATTGATCTGGATCACTCTAAGATATATGGTCCATCATGTCCCAACAACTTCCAATATCAGAGATTGGAGAAAGCGATCTTAGGTAAACTTCTTTTCACCTCGATGTAGCTTTAGGGGCACCACACGTCCACGAACAAAACCATAGTGGTTTTTCCCGGCTCACCTTTGAGAAATTATCTTCCGCGCTGCTTCATCCCCCGATATGCCTCTCAGCCATTGATCTGGGCTACTTTTAGATCAACGGTCCGTAGAACCCTGCCTTTTGCGCCTCTACTATATTTGTATGTATGCCACCATATAAGACTTTATCCTCCAAACTATCGCTCTTCCATAGAGATGTGGCTTTTCACTAAATCTCTGAAACTCAGAGCCTGATCTGAAAATTGTTATGATGATAACATAGGCTCCAACTGGGTATGCTATCCTCCCTGCGAGGTAGAAAAGAACTGAAGACCAAGTGCCTACCCATTGGGCTATGGTCTATTAGTATGATCTGAATATTCTGATATTTATTCGAAAAAACTTAAAATCTGTCCGGCATAGCTCAGGGCCTTCACCCCAGGCTTCAACTATGCTGCTTTATTCCAACTTTTCATGTGTAAAGAAAAATGCAAAACGATTATTTACAATGAATGGCAAGGTGATGATTTTTCAAAAAATGTAATGCTTGAGGAACCTACCATTCATTCGCCCTCCTCCAATGAGTTCTCCATTACTTTCTTGTAACAAATAGGCATTTCTCCCATGGTAAGATGCGATTTTGAATGGACCCAACCATAGGTTATCAAACTTCCCATGTTTTCCTCTATTTTCGTTTCTGACATCTCATTTTAGCACCCAATCTCTTGGTTCGAAGTCATCCACTTTGGTATGTCTATAAAAAGCCTCTTTGATCTTGTCTTGGTGTAGTTGGGTGTTATAAAATTCCCTTTCTTTGGTTTGTTGTACGCTGATGAGCTCATCATTTCTTCTCTTACCAGCATCTGTTTCTGCCTCTTTCTCCTGTAACAACTTCATTACTGGCAATCCTAATATAGTAGGAAAAATTTCTTCAGTTCCAAAGATGATTTGGAAAGGGGATGTGGCAATGGATCTCTTTGGGTATATTTTGTCAGCCCATAGTGTGTGGATGAGATTTTTGTGCCATGCCTTTTTATTCTCTTGTAGCAATTTTTTGATGATTCTGACCAAGATTTTATTCGAAGACTCAGCCAACCCATTCCCTTGAGGGTAGTATGACATGAAATGACCCAGGGTGATGTTGTAATCGCTACATAATTTCTCCAATTTCTTAGACTTGAAATCTACTGCATTGTCTGTTATAATTTTGATTGGGCATCTGAATCTGGACATAATATTATCCTCTAGGAATCGAATGATGACATCATCTATATCCTGTCTGGTGTGGACTGCCTCAATCCACTTAGTGAAATAATCGGTCGTTGTCAGGATCCATTTGTGTTGGGCAGAGGATTGTGGATGGATCTCCATTATGAAATCAAGGCCCCACTCTCTGAAAGGAGCTTCCACTGAAATGGGTTTTAAAGGTAGAGCCTGCAATTTTCCTTTCCCATAAAAAAATTGGCATTCATGGCACATTGATACTTCTTTATAAACATTAGGAAAGATGGTAGGCCAATAAAATCCAGCCCTCAGAATTTTAAGAACAGTTGTCTTCCAATAATGATGACCTCCAAAGTCACCTTTATGGAATTCTTTGATGGTTTTCTCTGCTTCTTCTTCTATTAAAAAACTCAATAAAATCCCCCCTGTATCTTTCCAATATAGTAATTCATTTACTATACAAAATTTTATAGCCTTCAATTTCAAGAATCTGGACTTTGTCTTACTAAATTTAGGAGGATCCTACAAATTCTTCATCACAAAGATGATATCAACATACCATGTAGAGTCAAGAAATTTCTGGGATATTGGTGGAGTCACCCTTTCTTCTTCCGTGACTTCTGACAGATCTACTGTGAAATTTATCCCCAAAAGTTCATAATTAGTTTATGCCATCAACCTTGCCAGCCCTTGCCCTTTGATCAAATTCATGGGATTGATTTCAAGATCATATTCTAATAACACCACAATCCATTTTCCCCTCTTTCCTTCAAGATCAGGCTGTGTCAAGATGTCTTTCACTGAGTTTCTCGGAACATAAGTAGTGGTATGCGAATGTAGGATGTAAACCCTAAATTATTTCAATGACTTGACTAAAGAATACACTTTCTTCTCCATTATGTCATATTTCAAAGGGGCGTCTCTTAATGTCTTACTGTAGTATGCTATGGGCTTCTCAAAACCCTGATCATCTTTCTATAGTAGCACAACTGCAATTGTGTGTTCTGAGGCAAAAGAGAATAGTATGAAGTCTTTCTCAAAATTGGGACTGGCCAGTACAAGAGCCTTTGTCAATGCTACTTTGATGATTTCAAAATATTTTCTAGCTTCAGGGATCCACTTGATTTCACCCTTCTTTATCATATTGGTAATATGTTTTATGATTTCAACCAAATTAGGAATAAATCTCCTAATGAAATTCACTTTGCCTAGGAAAGATTGTACCTCCTTTTTTCTTCTGGGTATGCCAATTTTCAAAATCCCCTCAACTCTGTTGGGGTCTACTTTTATCCCTTCTCTCGAAATGATGTGACCCAACAACATTCCTTCCTCCATGAAAAAATTTGACTTTTTAGGATTCAAAGAGATCCCGAACTTTCTACATTTTTGAAATGCCCTCCTGAGATGTTTGAGATGTTCTTCATCTGAGGCAGAATACATAGTGATGTCATCAAGGTATATAACAATGAATTTATCCTTTTTGTCAGCAAAAGCTATATCCATAGCTCTTTGAAATGTTTTCCCTGCATTCATAATCTCAATCGACATTTTGGCATACATAAATGTTCCCCATGGCATGGTAAATGTCATCTTTTCCTGGTCATCAGGATGCACCATAATCTGATTATACCCAGAGAAACCATCTAACATTGACATCCTCTGAGAGCCCACTACCTTCTGCAAAATGTGATCCATTTTAGGCAATGGATAATGGTCCTTTAGAGATACCTTATTTAGATTTCTGAAGTCTACACACAACCTAATTTCCCCACTCTTTTTTCTAATTGGCACCAGGTTGGCCACCCATCTGGAAAACCTCAGGGACACTATAATTTTTTCTTCAAATAGTTTCTTTACTTCTTTTTCTATTAGTGGTAACAATAGGGGGTTTATTCTTCTTAATTTATGTTTGAATGGCTTGTGATTTTCTTTGATTGGAATAACATGATGGATTATATTGGTATCATAAAATTTCAACTCATCATATCTCCAAGGAAAGACATCAAGGAATTCTTTTATTAATTTTACATACCTCTTTTTGACTTCAGGACTGAGCTTCTTGGATAGCTTGACTATCTTTGGATCTTCTGGAGTCCCAATTTTGCAATCTTCCACATCCCCTTCATTTACTGTAATATTTGGACTTCTGGACACGCCATTATTATCAAAGAGTTTCTCTAATGGTACTAGGCCTTTAGGGATGATGTTGCTTTTCAACTGTACAATATCTCTGCCAAAAATCTGATTGTCAAAATATCCTTCCTTTGTGAAAGTAGTTGCATCCACCTCATCATCGCAATATTCATCATCCATGTTTAAATTCTCAAATTTGTTCTCCATTTTTAGGAATCTTTCTATCTGTTTGTCGTCCTCGAATATTTGTCAGTGCTTCATATTGTCTGGTACTACTGGCATGTACTTGAATTCAACATTGTATCTTTTTTCAGGGAAAATTGGGACTTTGAAAACTGTTGTTGAAGTAGCCAAGGCATCAACAACCTAATTTTGTTCTCTTGGAATTGATGAAAGATTGCATTCTGAAAATTTCTCCAGGAGGTCTAGTACCAGGTTTCTGTAAGCTCTCATTCTGGGTTGTTTTGCTTGGTAGATGCCTTTGATCTGATTTATGATAAGATCAGAGTCTCCAAGTACAACGATTCTTTTGGCACATAATTCTTCCAAAACTTTCAACCCCAATATTAACGCTTCATACTCGACCATATTATTGGTGCATTCGAAAACAAGTTTGTAAGAACATAATTTTGAGTCTATATTGGGATGATATATCCATATGCCAACTCCATCTCCTTCTATGCATGCAGCTCCATCAAAATTTATTTTCCATATATGATCCTCTGCATCACCTTGCTGCTCTGAAATTTCCTCCACTTGATGGTTAAGCTCATTTTTGTTAGTTATGATGATCTATGTTTCCTCTTCTTCAGAGCACATGTCATTGAAGAAAATAGATGACCCCAATTCAGTTTCTACCAAATAGATAGGATGATTTCTCGGCTATGATTTATTGCTGACCATATATTTAAGAAGAATCTCCTTGTACAGTATTCTGTCTTGACAAAAGACAAGAATAGTAGAATATGACATATCCATCTGGAGGGTTCCTTTTAGTTTTGGAGCCCATGACCTGGAAAACAACATACCAAATTTTGGAGGGATATCAGTGACCACTATGTCCATCACCATATTCTTAGTTGGGATTTGTGCCAAAGAAACCACCATGTCTTTGATCATGCCAAGGAATTTCACGTTTCTAGAATCGAAGGAGAACAAGTCCTTATAAGGTCTTGTGACATCGAGACCTAATTGGTCCATGACCACTTTGGGCATTAGGTTATGAGATGCTCCAGAGTCCAGCATAGAATTATGTAGAATCATGTCGTGGATTTTCAAGCTGATATAAAAAGGAGGGACTTCTTCATTTTCGTTGCTTTATTCTACTCTTGGCCCAAATAGGATGGCTGGGTCATCATCTTGTATGTTGAGGGTATCATAGGCTTGTGCCATATTCAACATCGTGATGATCTGATTTCAGTACTTGCTATTCTTGATCAATTCATTAAATGGTACTGAAATATTTATTTTAGCCATCTCACTTTCGAAATCAAAAGAGGATGAGGTTTTCTCTACCTCTTTGGTGACCATTTATTTTCTTGTCAATAATTTATTATGAGGTTCTTCCTTCTTCTTCCCCCTTTCCACAATATCCTTTGCAATTGAATCTTTCACAGTCGAATCCTTTGCAACTGAATCTTTTGCAGCATAATATCTTTTGGACTGACTTGAAGAAGGTATGTTATTCTGAGCTTCTTTGGTGGGATTCCCATTTGGAGGGTTACCCTTTGGAGGGTTTGGAGATACCTTTTGATTTCAAAGGTTATATTTCCTTTGGAATTGCATGATGGAGTTTTGCAATCCAGTCTCATAATCTTCCCTTTCTATTGATACATTCTCTTCTTCATCTTGCAAAAGGATCTCACTTGCATCCATGAACTAGTCCTGTTCTTCTTTGGTAAAAAATATGTCTATTTCTTTATCATCATAACAGTTCACATTGTCTTCAAAATATCCATCATAATCCCCATTCAAATAATTATTCTGAAAAGGAGGCCTTATTTGCTGTTCTCCCTGATTTCCTTGGTTCCCTGATTTGCCTGGTTTCCATGATTTCCCTGGTTTGCTTTTCTGCTTGAGTTGCATGATTTCCCTGATTTCTTGGATCTCTATGCCTAATATGAGGGATAGCTGGTCTTATCGGATTTCTAGGTGGGCCATTGACCTGTTCTCTGGGGTTAGGCCTATTTCCTAGAGTCATTCTTTCCATCCTTCATTCCATGTTTCTCATCATTGCTTCAAATC
>JASDQU010244408.1:83695-93777 GCA_032191745.1 Picea mariana
GTACAATTGTACCTGTTGGTTGCTCCTCCTCCAAACTTCCGCACTATTTCTTGTTTGTTGAGTGAGAGTGAGTGAACCAATGAGCCAATACGTCCTCTATTTATATTAATATGTCTAGTGAATTTTATGGCTGGGCCGACCCGACTTTCTGGTAATTATATTTTTTGTTTATCTTTTTCCTTTGAGGCCGACTTGTCTTCCTGGAGGATAATACCTTAATATTATATATTTTGTTTAGATGACATGTCTTCTAGGGTTTTCACACATCTGTTTAGGGTTTCTCTTGCTTCTGAAATAGTCTATTCTAGTCAAAGGTTACATATGGAGGTTAATACCTTCCGCAACTACCATAATATCAACACTCCCTCTTATCTAGGGAGATATTAATGGTCTCAAACACATCCATCCATATTCACATGGCATGGGAAAGACTCACATATTCTTGTATACCATTCTACAGGTAGCATCATCATAGATCAAGTCACGAGTATCATCATCACTATCAACATCATCTGGTAGCAATCTGGCATCAAAACATATCGTCGTACTTGTTCTTGGTATTCTTTTTTCATAGACAATATCAAAATATCCATGAGCCTCATTTAGATATATTGATGATCCATCTCCACCACCAAGTGTCTATCACCTCGGGTCATTCTTGTCCCATGACAAGAATCGTGACCTCATCGGAGCCACATTGACTTCATATTTGATCCTCTCATAGGATCACTCCATGAATGCATTTAGCTCGATGATATCAGACACATGTGTCTAGCACCTCGGGTCGTTCTTTTCCCATGACCTACTCGTGATTTAACTACTCACCTACTCGTGAGAGTTTCAAGGCCCGATGTAATTCACACATAGGAGATATAGCAACAACTTGAATCTTCAGTCCATCGAAGATTACATATGGGCCTATTCCCACATGGTTTGTCGGATCAATCTTGGAATATCGGCATGATGTTGCAATCATCAACACTTCCCCAGGGAAACATTTGCATTCCTTCCAAGTTGTCCCAAACAGAGGCTTCGTGAAAATGTCAACTATCTTCTCATCTTTGTATATGTGATGGAGCCTCACTGCTCCTTCCTGCACCATGTCTCTGATGAAGTCCTGCAAGATCCTTCAAAAATCCACATTGCTTCATATCTTGCGTCACTGACTATGATATATAATTGGGTCCTATAGATATCTTCTTCCTTGCTTGTCTGGAAATTCTTCTCAATCCAAAGATGAAGTAGCACCCTGGGTGCTAGATCTGTCTTTTGCACTTCCAATCCAAAAATTGTATATCTCGAAAGACATACTTCATCATCAGATATCAATCATACATATATGTACAACATAGGTACCTGCATTTTGTTTTGTAACCCAATAATACAGTCATGGCTCAACCATATACTGGCAGAAGGTGCTCTCTGCAAAGGAAATGTCTATTTTGTCACACAACTTCTGCAGATGTGTCATCATAGGTGTGGCCATGAACTTCCTATCCATCATGCTAAACCTCTTTAGTATCCTCACTTAAGATCTCATCTAGTGCCAACCACGCTTCCAATCCAATCAATATCCTTCATCTCAAACTCTGAAATCAACTCCCTCTATCTGAGAGAATCCTTGGACCACACTTTTGTCTGTTGCATGCCCCTTTGCATTCTGCAAAGTGTCACGAAACTATGATATCTTCTTCTTGATCACTGACTCCTTTTGATTCTAACTTCGTCTCAAATTTATCTCTTATGACCTACCTGGAACAAGAAACAAGAACAAAAAAATATCTGCGGTATCCTGCATGGAATATATCCTTCCTGGAGTCTAGGACAATAACCAAGAACATCTCCTAAAGGAGATCAACTCCATTTTGTAAACAATAAGAATTTACATAAGAACAAGAATATATCCCATAGAGGAGATCAATAAGTGTATCTCTAGTATTAATGGGTTAATATAATTATCATAACTTCAATAGATCAAGATGCACCATAAGATAATAATAATGCCATAATAGCTCGAGACATATCATTTTTTTTTTAAATAATCAAACCTGGAGTCTTCATTGCTAGGGAGGGTGTGCTTATTCCTATGAATGTACTGAATTCACTGCTTGGAAAAAGTCTCTTTTACATCCCCTACAAACACACACATGTTTTTTTGGATGATATAACTTGAAAATAATATACAAGTGCATACCTTTGAAATTTGTAGTATAGTTCAACTTTTTTTCTAATTTGAAACTTGACACCATATTGACAAGAAGAGGTTAGAAACTGATTAAAAAAGGTTCAATGATTAGAACAAGCTAGAAACCTACATTTTTTACTTTGACCATAAAAATCAATTTTGACCAAAAATCAACCTTTGACTTTGACTTTGACCCAAAAAATAAAACTTGTCGTTTTTGCTGGATGAGGGAACCATAGGGTGCACTAGGATAGGGTGCACTAGAATACCCAAAAATTAGGTCAAATGCTTCACTGAAAGTTCCCAAGAAATTAGGTTTAGGGTTTGTTGCAGTTGCAAAATCAGAAACCCTAGTTTGCAGTTGCAACTGGTGCTACAACGATCTTGAAAAGGAACTCCTAATCTATCTTCTAGCGATTAGATTGTTCTGAAGGTAGTGTGGGACCATAATCTATTAGAATAATGTTGATGTGCTTTTTTAACCACAGACAATGCTACACCATTATCACCCAACCATAGGCATAAAGCCACCTGCAAGCACCTTAACCTTTGACTGAGAGAATGATTCTAGGAAGCCACACCAGAAATAAAAAATAACCAATAGAGCGCAATTTCTCCAAGGGTAGCGCACAAGAGAAAGTACCAAAAATACTAAACAGGATAAAACCGTACAACTGCAACTCTTGTTTCTCCTCCTCCAAACTTTTGCACTGTTTTTGGTTTCCTGAGTGAGAGTAAGTGAATAAATGAGACAAGACGTACTTTATTTATATTAATATGTCCAATGACTTTTCTGGCTGGGCCGACCTGACTTTCTGGTAATTTTATTTTTTGTTTATCTTTTTCTAGTGAGGTTGACTTGTTTTCTTGGAGATAATACCTTAATATTATATATTATGCTGAGCCAACATGTATTATATGGTTTTCACGCATCTATTTAGGGTTTCTCTTTCTTATGGAATATTCTATTCTAGTCAAAGGTTACATATGAAGGTTAATACCTCCTACAACTACCATAATATCAACAGTCTTATTGTTGGAGGTCTGACATATAACATATAACCTAATTTTTCAGCCCATTATAGCTTCATTGAATCTACAGTGAAGTTTTACCAAAGTTAGATAACCTAAGTTTCTAGTATTATAAGTTCATCGAATCTCTTTATAAGGAACTTCATTGATTATCTTTCTATTGTCTTTAAACAGGCTCTGATTTTTCTGAGGATGACGATGATGCATAAGGAACTTCATTTCAATTATCTTTTTGTTGTCTTTAAATAGGCTCTGATTGCTCTGAAGATGACGACAATACATTATATCCACCATTTCCAAACCGCGGTGTATCTCTGTATGATCTTTGTATGCAGTGAGTTTTAGCAGCATTCTATATCTCTATGCGGTGAGTTTTGGAAACATTATACCCCCTTTATCCTCCACCTTCTTTTTGATTCTACATATATTTGAAATTCTATGTATACAATGTGTCACCGTGTTAGATTCATTATGAAGAAAAATGCAGAAACATAATGGAAATAACTAAAGCAATCAGGAAACCATGATGAACAGAGATAAATATAATATTGGCATAAAAGGAATACTCTATTTATCATTAATGAACAAATAATCATGTGCATAGATGTACATATATAATACAAAAATACCATAACTATCATGTAACTGTATAACAGTTAGGTAAACTAATGGACTATGATTAAAGTTTTTAACATCCCCCCTTAATCATAAGTTCGTTCTTGCCTGAAAAACTGCCACTATTTGACAACTAGTAATGTGTCAAGAAAATATTCAGAGGGCTTAAGATCCTCTCTGAACTCTGAAAAAATAGTAGAAGTTGATGTCTTCTAATAAATTGGTGGTTTAAGGGTGACCACAAACTCATTTGGTGGTTTCGGGATGACCACAAACCAATCTGGTGGTTTCGGGATGACCACAACCAAATGTCTAGCAGAAGATGATGTCTTCTACTAAATGGCATGGTTTTAAGTTGACCATAAACTAGCAAGAACTCAAGGCTAAAAAATCTAAAAATGTAACAAGCAGAACTTCATGTCTTCTGCTTAATTGGTGGTTTTAAGCTAACCACAAATTATCCATAGCTCAAGGATAAAAAAATTGTGAATGGAATGGTTTTAGGATTACCACATGTTATCATCATAACAATTTTCAGATTAGGCTCTGAGTTTCAGAGATTTAGCGAAAATCCACATCGCTATGGAAGAGTGATAGTTTGGAGGATAAAGTCTTATATGGCGACATACAGACAAATATAGTGAAGGCACGAAAGGAAGGATTCTGTGGACTATCGATCTAATAGTATCCCTCATCAACGACTGAGAGGCATATCGGGGGATGAAGCAGTGCAGAAGATAATTTCTCAAAGGAGGATCGAGAAAAACCACTATGGTTTTGTTCGTGGACGCGTGGTGCCTCTAGAGCTACATCGGGGTGAAACACAGTTTTCCTAAGACCGCTTTCTCAAATCTCTGTTATCAAAAGTTGTTGGGACATGATGGACCGTAGATCTTAGAGCGATATACATCAATGGCTGCAACTTGTATCAGTGATTGAAGTAGCGCAAGGATTAATTGTTCGAAGGTGGGCCAGGGAAAACCACTATGTTTTTTTCCTGGACGCGTGGTGCCTCTAGAGTTACATTGGGATGAAAAGCAGTTTTCCTAAGACCTCTTTCTCCAATCCCCGATGTCCGTATGCGCATATAAAAGGAGGATCCCCGAAATTATTTTATGATACTTTGTAGCATTCAAACTTTCAAATTTTGGTGCAAACAATCCGTTCGAAACTCAAGCTCAAAGTTGGATCTGATTCGCGTTTTATTCACTACTTAACAAGTATTTTTCACAATGGCCTCTAGAATCCTATCATTTTATCCGTGAATGAGCAAGACATCACCTCTAGAGAAGAATCCCTAATTGACAGGGACTCTAATGTTTTCGACACAGAGATAACATTCTTGCCTGTTTTTGTGTCCAGATCGAATTTGTTAGACAATGTTGGGAAGCAGATCCCTTTCCTCAGAACGGCTCAATCCTCTATTATCCCTTATGTCATAGAAGTAGTCTTTCCTTTCCTTGATTTCGTAAGCTGGTGTGCCAAGCAATATTCACATGAAGAAAGATTTATTTTGAATAAATTAGGGTCAGAGGTTTTATGTGAAATAGACAGCCCGTCACTCTGACATACCCTCAGTGTATCAAATTCCTCCTCCATAGCGTTAGAGCCCTTCAATGAAGAGAATATGATCACACTTTACAGAGAATGCACTCTAGAAGTAAAAACCATGTTTCTACAAACCATTTTCAAACCTGAACACCACTCAGAAAGTCTGTCATTACCCATCAATGTGAACGTTATGATCATTGAGGTCCAATGGGCTTGTTCCCTCCTTAGCCAAATTTTAGGGTTAGATAACGACAAGTTCGTAGTAGAAGTCATGTTAGGTTTCCTGTTAACCTTTTTTGTGTGAGAGTCTCGTCGGTCAGTTAGTATTAGTTTTGATAGATTCATCGCTGATAATATGCATCGACAACTAGTAAACTTCAGTTCGTTGAGACACTTCAGAGACTATACGCACTTGCTAAGAATGTTCCTAGAATCGAACAAGACTGAATTCCCTGAAACTGCTTTCATCTCAACTTAATGTAAGAGGATCGCCATTCTTATTTTCATCAATAAGATCATGTCCAGGGTGTATAGTCTTATCTTCGTCTTAGACTTGGCAAGGGTTTTGGAAGAAATGAAAAGTTTTTTACAACCAAATCCAGAGAGAAGAGTAGGAGATTGGATGTTGTTCATACAATATACTATGATATGGGTCTATGGCTATCAATAAGGACCTTATATTTTACCAGTGTTTTTGACTCCCATAATTTTCTCCTTAGAATTCATCAGAAAAAGGATCATTTCAGAAACAAATCACTTTCTAAAAGCACACAAGGCATCTAACCTAAAATTCCCTTTCATAGTTGGACCCTTTCTGGTAAAAAAAAAATCTTGTTTACCTCATATCCAAGAAAAATTCAATGAATTTAGGTTTACACAATTGCAAGTAAGGAAATATGACCCAAATCAGATCATATCAAAGAGAAGGTTGATGAGCAAATTGGGCCCCTATGAGCATGAGCATGTTGAAGGATTTGACACACTGGCTAATCTGGAAACATGTATAGATATGGAGGTCACTTTGCAGTATGATCAGATAAAACCAGAAGATTCTACCCCTCAAGAGGCCCAGACACAAAAATCTTCTTCAAGATTGATTGTTAAAGCCCCAAAGTTGAGTGTTTATAATGACAGGAACAATTCAGAGGCCCTGGGTGCCGGTAGTCAGCAAGATATTCCCAAGAAGATGAAAATTACACCACCCTCTCAAGTGGTTGACCTGGAAGAAGAAGAACCTAAAGAGAAAATGATCATGGAGATGGTGGAAGGTGCAAGCTAGACCGAATAAGTTGGTATAGGAAGCATGCCACAAAGTGAAAGAAGATCAAGCGTTTTCAATAGCAAGAAGCACTTATTTAGCAAGACACTTGGGGCAATATATCAATCCAAAGAAAATTTGATGAACCAGTATGTTGTAAAAGGAAGTATGGCCAACAGTGAGATAAGAGACCTGTTTCCCGAAGTAGAGAAGATCTCCCAACACAAGACGTCCATGCTTTCATTCATATATGTAGAAAGAAATACGTTTAACATAGCAATAGTAGATGATCATAAAGTGTCTGAAATCAAGATGCACTATGAGAATATTTGTGCCCCGGATAAAGTAAATTTTCGCATAAATGCCAGTGACATGCTATATTCAGACTATCTAAGCTTAAGTCTAAAAGTTTCAAGATTGACAACACATGCAGTCAAACTAGATGGACAATTAAAATAGGAGAAATCATCCAACAAAGCCTGGCAGACACAGGTCAAAAGATTGGAGTCTGAAGGCCCTCAAGGAGTAAAGGCTTCCTTAGATGAGAAAGACAAGATAATCCAGGGTTTGAAGAAGAAGCTAAAAATGTCCCCTACTGAACATCCACAGTTAGCAGAGCTAGCTACCCTTGAGCAAGAGAAAGAAACATTCATACAAGAAGCACTAAATTACAAAGCTAAAGTGTTGTAGCTGGAAAAGGAGAAAGAGAATTGGTTACAGGGGCAAGTAGCAACATCAGATATGGATGTGATTGTACCTTCTAATGCGGAAGTTGGGTCAAGCACTGATGGATTGATCCAAGACATGTCCCAAGTGAGTCTACAGATAGGGGAAATCAAAAACCTTAAGGAAGCCTTGGAAAATCTGAAACAAGAGATGAAAACAAAATATGAAAGGATGGCTCCACTCCAAAGGGAGAATCAAGATTTGCAAGAGATAGTAAGAAAGTTGAGGACAAGGTTAAAAGGTAAAACACTGTTGCAAGGAGCTAAACATGTGATCCGGGATGCTATTTTTGCAGAGGCTGCTAAATTCAGAGTTTATCTGAATTTTATAAATGACAAAGACAACATGGCTACCACGGCCCGAAGCAGCTGTAATGTTGTTAATGAAACATTAGCCAAGAAACCTTCAGAATGGGCCCAGAACGCTATTGATTTGTTGAATTATATACCCACTGGTGATCTTCAGACCATTGGGGTAAAGGACATAACTGCTTTGATCATTTGGGCCAGGAGAATCATCGCCAAGCACAACTTGCTCAAATCGGTTCAAAACAAAGCTATGCAAATGGAGCACAGTATACAGGAGTTTAAAGACATGTTTGAACAATTGTTTGTCAAGGGACTCCCACCATTTTGGGATGTAAAAGGTTCATTATACAATCAAGAAGACTACAATTCTCTTCTCATTCAGTGTAGGATGGACCATTCCATATTTGAAGCTATGGAGGAAAGTATGAAAGGCCCAAGTCTGGTAGAGTATTTGGCCACAAACTTTGAAATTTTGAATCAATTTAAAAAAATGAAGAATGGCTTGCCGATTATGTCCTATGCCACGTGCATTGACCTAGAGATTCTAATTAAGGAGATGATGGAATACGATATTCCTTCTGACTCACAATGGAAGGAAAACATGCGGCTGGGAAAGATGAAATGCAGTTTTCCTAGGACCAGTAAGTGACCTCCAGGTGTCACGAAGCCAGCAAGTTCGACAGAAGATCAGGACAAGCCAAATGGCGTAAAGGAAGATGAGCTGTTAGAGAAATCTATTTTTAGTTTTGAAACGTCTTTTGAGTAATCACTGTAAATCGATTCATATACCGAGACTGTCAATTCAAATTACTATTATGTTTTAGAAGACGAAATGTTTCGGTTTCATCCATTGTAATCGAGTTGTATAAATGTTGGGGAATTTGATTGAATTAATGTTGGTAGAAGTGCAAGAGCACCCTTTTGGTTGTTTCGAACTCTATTCTAATTTTCTGAAGATGAATTGAATATATATGCAGAAGCTTTTGAAGTCTCCATGAAAAGATTCTAATTGGTGGTGATATGAGTTTTGTCTTCTTTCATCGCATGTATTTCCTATGATCCTTTATTCCATTTACACTCTCTTATGTTTAAATTGGATAGTTAAAAGGCCAGAATTCATCTTGTGATTCTCTTGGTTTGAGCAATTTAACCTGTGTGATTGTCTTCTTAACTAATTCAGAATTCATTTCAGTAATGCTCTGATGCAGTTATTTGTTCTCTTTATCTTCCTACACTCTATTTAATTTCAAGAATAACTCAGATTCATCACCTCATTTAGCCTTTATCCTCTAGAGAGTTCTATTGGTTGATCATTGTTTTCATTCAATTTCAAAATTTTGACTCCATAGCCCTGAGTGTTCCTCCCCTTCATTGCCAACAACTTCATTAAAAACCCCAAAACAAACCAAATCTAGCCACCGATTTCCAAAGAAACATCGAGTGACACGAGAGAGCCCTCTCGGATTTCAGCAGGCTAGTGCTTCAACTCTAAAGTAGGTTGAAACAGTTACCTCTGTCATTTTTTTATCAGCCAAAACAAATTTACGGAGTGCTAACATTCTGGTGTCGTTACCGGGGATGAAATTGAAAAATCTTCCCTGGGAAAACGACTTAAAGCTTTAGTTTGATCCCTGAGGGTGATAGTGTATCAAATACCTTATTGGCTGAGATTATTTTTACCCCAGCAACTCCTTTACTCAGAGACCATTTGCACCACCTCATGTGAGATACAAATCCTAGCTCCTAAGAAAATCCACACTAGTAGAAACCCAGACCCAGAAGCTGCAATCCTTGTGTCTGACCCTGAGAAGCTTGTACGTAAAATAAAATAAAATCCAGTAACCCCATTTTTACATCTGGACCGATATTTGTCTTTACCCAAGGACGGAGTGAATAGCATTGAAGACCTCGAGTTTGACATAAAATTTGAGCAAATCCTATTCATAACCAAATCTGATTCTTGTTTAAGCGAGACCATCTTTGACGAAAAGAGATTCCAAGATTTGATTATAGCCGCATCTACCAGGCCTTTAGTGATCCCCACTCAAAACCAATAGCCACTCTGACCCCTCACAACAGCTATGGCAGCCAAATTTTCTCCCCTTGTACTGCCTACTCAATTACATGATCTGCCTCAAGATTACAACCTAAGGATAAAATTATATAATGTTGAAGGTAACATATCAGCTTAGAAGCACTTATACTGGTTTAATTATTTCATAGACTTGGAAGAGGTGGATTTTGAAAATGTGAAGATGAGGTTGTTCACACAAAGTCTTGCAGGATAAGTAAACAAGTGGTTCAAATCCCTTCCACTGACCAGTATTGCAAATTTCGAAGCTTTCGAGACAAGATTCATTGCAAAATGGGGAGATAAGAAAAATCCCCTTCAGTTGTTGGCATAGTA
>JASDQU010244409.1:0-14460 GCA_032191745.1 Picea mariana
GACAAAGTATATAGCAGCCAGTATTGTAAGCAGTGAAGTAGCTTGGCTTCACAATTTTCTTGCATGACTTCATCCGAGACATGATGCAAAAGGGAGATGTGAATATCTAGTACACATCCATAGGTGATTAGCATCGGGCAAAAATTCTCCCGAAGTGTTCATGTTGATTTGACTGAGGATAATGATACATTCACTCACAGGATTAGCCATGTTGATTTGGCTAGTGGTGAATAGTTGAGGCGTAGTCTTTCTCCTTACTCATGTTGATTTGACAAGGAGTGGAAAAGACTCGAGGTGTTGATGTTTCTCCTAGTGGCAACATAGGGCAGGCATTCTCCTAGAGTGGTCATGTTGATTTGGCTTAGGAGAATGATACATTCACTCACAGGATTAGTCATGTTGATTTGTCTAGTGTTGAACGGACCATGCGTAGTATTTCTCCTTAGTCATGATAATTTTCCAAGGAGTGTAAAATACTTGAGGTGTTGATGTTTATTTAGGTGAATGCAACGGGTAGAGATTCTCCCATAGTGGTCATTCTAATTTGACTGAGGACAATGATACATTCACTCATAGGATTATCCATGCTAATTTTTCTAGTGGTGAATGGCTTGGGGAATTGATGTTCTCTAGCTATTAGCATCGGGTAGACATCCTCCCAGAGTGTCCACGCTGACTTGGATGAGGAGGATGATACATTCACTCATAGTATTAGCCATGCATACTTGGCTAGTGATGAATTTCCTAGGTGTAGATTTAGAGACTCAAGGTGTTATCACATGCCTGCTCCAGGTTGGAGCAATCTATGTTGATCAAAATAACATGTGAGGAGAAGTATACATCAACTGGGTGCATTCTGACAAGGTTTGGGAAAGTTACCCTAAATTTCACTTGGAACATCCAATTTTGGTAAGAACTGTGGCATTGTAGAGAATACATTTCAGAGTACTATATGCCAAAATTTCAAACTCAGAAGGGCCAAAATTTCATAAATACATCATAAGGAAGGTTGGCCAAGAGGACAAACTCCAATTTAAGGGATTGAAAGGTACATAACATACAATTGGCATAACTTTTTATTGGAAGATCTAGTTTTGGTGATTAAAAACTTGTAATAAAGAGGGAAAAGAGGAGAATTATTATTTTCTCACATATATCCAAAGGCTCCTCCAAAATTTACTTAACCGGATAAACCTCCAAAGATCTCAACCATGACTCAAGATGAAATCGAAGATATTTATCACCAGATGGAAAAGAGGATCATTGAAAATAGGTAACAAATGGAACATAAGATGGATGAAACTATGAAAATAAATATGGTTGAAATGGAAAATAATATGGATAAGAAGATGAATGAAAATAGTGCACACATGAAAAATAAGATGGATGAAAATAAAGAAGAAATACAAAAATCCATGGAGGAATTGCAAAATTGATTGTCTTCCATGATCTTTCATGCTCTAGATGAGAAAATCTCTAAAGGAGATATCAAAATGTAAGGAAATAAGGAAAATAATGTAGCATTCTGGTTGAACACCTTGCCGATAATAAGAAATTTTCTAGTAGATTTAACTCTAATAGTGGAGTTAATTACGGTGGGGGTCCTAAATTCAAATTTCTCAATATTTAATTAAAGAAGTTTGATGGAACAAATATCTTTACCTGGGTGAACCAAATAGAGAAATATTTTTAACTACATAATATCATGGATGTTAAGAAAAGGATTCGCATAACAACCTTGAACTTTGAGATAAAACCGTATCAAGGGTATCAATGGGTAGTTAAAAGGAATCCCCCTCTTTATCATTATACTTGGGGTTTATTTACAAGAGACTTAGAAATACAATATGGGAAAGTGTGGGAACAAGACTACTTCAATCAATTGACAAGAATCAAGCACTTAGGTGATATTGAATATTATAATTTAGAATTCCAGATATTGACCACAAGGGTGGATGACATAAGTGATGAATATTTGTTGGAAGCTTGCATGGGTGGATTAAAACAATACATTAAACATGAGGTTTCTTAAGACATCCTACAAATATTATGGAAGCTATGAAATTTACTCGTCATATTCAAGCCAAAAATAATGTTAGACACAATTCGACCATTGGAGCATACATAGGAATAAGAGATGATTTTGGGGTTCATAACCCAAGCATACCTCAACCAACAAGGTTGATACCTCAACAACTAGACGAAAGAAGAGAAAAAGGACTATGTTTGAATTGTGACATCATGTATAGTAAGCGGCATAAATGTGATGAGAAGGCATTATTCTGCATAGACTGTGAAGAGGAAGAAGATGAGGAATTGGAACCACCACAAGATCCAGATATGGGAGAGACTACTCCAACAACATCTTGTCATGCATTGGCTGGCATCAGTACTCCACAAATCCTTAAGATACAAGGATACATCAAAAAGAAAAAAAAGGTAACAATATTGATTTATTCTAGTAATACCCATAATTTCATCAATTACAAATTAGAAAAAAATATCAATTTCTATACATATCCCCCACCATAGTTTCAAGTAATGATTGCACATGGAAGTACCATCAATTGTTCAGGAAAATGCCATAGTACTAAACTCAACATGGGGAGTATTTTCTAGATACCCCCATGATTTCCATGCAAATGGGGGGGGGCTTATGTTGTATTAGAGGTCCAATGGTTATAATCATTGGGAACAGTGGTGCTTAGTTTTCAATATATTTTCATGAGATTTTCCTCAAACAAAAAGGAAATTGATCTTATATGTATCTAAGGGAAACCCTCTAAAGGGATACACTCTAATAGCATGAAAAAATTACTTGAAATGGAACACCAGGGTGTAGTTGCACAATTGTTATCACTTGATGTTCAAACATCTATATCCTTTGCTCTATTAGACCTCCAAATAGTTATCAACAATCATTCCAAGGTATTTAGTGAAATGCCTAAGGGTCTTCCACCTGCTCAAGATCATGACCATGATACTCATTTTCAACCAGGAATTGTACCACCTAACATTAGGCCTTACAAGTATCCATATTCACAGAAGAGTGATATTGAGCGCATGATCCAAGAAATGTTAGAGGCCTACATCATTCAACCTAGCCAAAGTTCTTTCTCTTCACCAATGGTGATCATTACAAAAAATATGGTTCATGGTGTGTGTCTAGATTATAGAAATCTCAACAAAATGACCATCAAATATGAGTTTTTGATTCCTATCACTAATGAATTATTAGATTAATTTCATGCAGAAAAAATATTTACTAAGATGGATCTTCATTTGGGATATCATCAAATCAGAATGAGGAAAGAAGACATTCCTAAAACAACTTTTAGAACACATGAAGTTCATTATGAGTTTTGGTTATGCCATTTGGACTTACTAATGCACCTTCAACATTTCAAAGCTTGATTAATTMTATTTTCAAGCCCTTACTTAGAAACATTTTGTTAGCATTTTTTGATGACATACTAATCTACAACAATTCTTGGGATGAGCATGTACAACATGTTGAAAGAGTATTACAACTATTGGAAGAGAAACAACTTTATGAAAATCCTTCCAAGTATGCCTTTGGGGTTCAAGAAGTGGAATATTTGTGTCATATTGTATCTCATGAAGGTGTAAAAGTGGACCCTAACAAAATTAAATCTATGAGGGAGTGGTCGATTCCCAAAACCTTTAAGAAACTTAGAGGATTCTTAGTGTTAAAAATCTACTATCACAAGTTTGTCAAGAATTATGGTCAAATAGTAGCACCTCTAAAAAAATTGTTAAAGAAGGAATCATTTTCTTGGACCGAAGATGAAACCAAAAATTTTGAAAAACTTAAGGAGGCTATGTGTACTACTCCATTCCTAGCCACATTAGACTTAAAAAAAACATTTATTGTGGAGTGTGATGCCTTGGGCCATGTAATTTGTGTAGTTTAAATGCAAGAAGGAAGGCCCCTTGCATTTGAAAGTATCCAACTTAAAGGAAAAAACTTAGTCAAACCCATTTATGAAAAATAAATGTTGGCCATACTACATGAAATTCATAAGTGGCACCCTTACCTAATATGAAGACACTTCAAAGTAAGAACAGACCATGATAGTTTGAAGTAATTCTTGGAGCAATGATTATCTTTAGAAGAGAAAAATAAAATTGGTGACAAAGATGCTAGGTTATGACTTTGAAAGTATCTACAAAAAAGAAAAGCATTATGTTGTGGCAGATGCCCTTTCAAGGAAAGAAGAAGAAACATAAGGTTCAATATGTGTGATTTCTATTCCACAATCTAATTAGGTGGAAGAAGCAAGGATATAATTGAAGAAAGATAAAGAGGTATTCAAGATCATTCAACAACTATATGAGGACCCCAGTTCATTAGAAAATTTTGTATGGAAGAATGATTTGATATGGTATCATGACCGCCTATATTTATGTAAGAATTACCAAATCAAAGAGAAGGTCCTTATGGAATTGCACAAGGTCCTTCTGAAATTGCACACTTCTCCTATAGGAGGACATTCAATATCGTTTAAAACATACCATGAAATCAAGAAGGATTTTTTCTAGGAAGGTCTTAAAAATGATGTTCAAAATGTTGTGTTTAAATTTTTAGTCTTCCAACAAAAAAAGGGAGAAACAATCAAGATGACAAGTCTCCCACAACCATTATCTATACCAAGTAAATGTTGTGAAGAAGTTTAAATGGATTTTATTACAAGTTTTCCCAAATCCAAAGGAAATACTATCATCATGGTAGTAGTGGATTGACTGAAAAAAGTACTCATTTTTAATCTCTTTATCATCCTTGTAAAGCAAGTACGGTAGCCACAACATTCATGGAAATAGTTCAAAAGCTACATGAAGTCTCCATGATTATTGTAAGTGACAGAGATCCAATTTTCACTCGAATTTTTTTGAATGAATTATTTTCTTGTTTAGGTACTCAATTGGCTCAAAACTCATCTTATTACCCTCAATCCAATGAGAAAATTGAGATTGTGAATTGTTGGCACACAGGGGTAGACCCAGGGTTCAATGCTTCAACAATGCACCAACAAAGCCCTAACTATCAGCCCTTTCGACAACACCTGCGAAGCAGATGAAGTCTCACCCGAGGTAGAGGCAGGGGTGGTTGCAAGACTCAAGTGTCTACAACCTAGCAGGGACACAGATCTGTGATCACAGTACTTAACAGAGCACTTAGCAGTTAATATTCATTAGTATTTAACTTCTTATTCACATCATAGGAGAAAACCATAATTAAAGAACAACACGGTATTCAACAAGATCTAACACATCCAAGCACTTAGCACATAGAAATAGATCATATTTAGTGATTCGTTCACATCACTAAGCACTAATCTATTATATAAGATGCATCTAACCTACATATTATAGCACTAATCATAAATCACATCAAAAAAATAACAACCATAATGCACAAAGAAACCACGACACAGGATATGCGTGGTTCACCCCAGTGTGGGGCTACGTCCACCAACTCTTCTTCTTCTTTATTGTCTTCTATCAATCTCCTTACATGCACAGAGCCACAACCCGATTCCGCATAGGACAGGAGATCTGCACGCACCTCGCCAGATCCTCCTTCCTCAAGCTAGGTTCAAGAACAAAGCCTTCTTACAGTCACTTTCCCTTAGCTCTGCAAGTTCTCAACACAGTATGCACGAGGCATTCACAACTATTTTCACTTAGCACAACATCACACTACCACTACTTACTTCGCCTAGTTTTCTATTTATACATTAAAAAATGGCCCTAACATGGGTAAAACCCATGGGTCGACATCCCATACCCGTTACATAAACCCTACACCCAAAAATCCCTAAAAAGGGGATGAGATCTTGTGATCTTTGCTCCGCCTTCTATGAGCATGTCGAAGTCCCAAAAATGGTCAAACATGACCAAGGTTCTCCAAAACTTGGTCAAGGGCCAACAGGCCCTCAACACTCACCTGTGACTCATCCTGAGTCACTCTGATCTGGGTAGCTCTGCCTCAAAGGCCTCAATCTTAGCTCAAGATGTCTTGACCTAGTACTTCGCCAGAGCCTCCTACTCGGTGAACTCCTAAATAACCTTCTCTGTCACAGGTCCTTCCAAGCGTTGTTCTACTGTAGTGACCACTTGTTCTAGTTCTACACCTAGTCCTTCAATCTCCTCAAAAAGTTTTCAAGCTTCATCCTGCACTGGCTGGAGCTTCTGATTCACTTCCATGACTTTACTCTAGATGGCATGGAATTACTACTGAACCATGAGTTGTTCTTGGGACCTTTTCATCCTCTCAACCGCTGACAGTGCCTTCAACCGTGCTTGCACTGATGTTTCTTGTTTCTTTTCCTCCTGGAGATGTGACTCCAGTGTCCTTAGTTTAGGGTCCTCTGTAAGGTGCTCGTAAGTTTGTACACTTCGACTGTTGAGTTGTTTACATTCTAATTCCAATGCCTTGATTTTCTAGACTTCACTTTAGACAGTTTCTTTTCTCTGGTCTCGCACTTTCTGCGGTGTTCTTGGCATTGCTTATAACTCCATTTCTGCTACTCTTTGTTGGAGCTATTGAATGGCTTCAACAAGCTTCCCCACTTGACTCTCCACTGTGTCTTCTTACATTTTTTCTAAGCTTGTCACAAAGAAAAGTTCTCTAGTGACTGCTTCTTTAACTCCACTCTGCTCTGCGAGCAGTTGTTCTTTCTCCTTCTAGATCTGCGCTCTATCCTCTGCAAACTTCGCTTGGAGGTCATATTTTTCTTTCTATGCAACCTGGTGTTTCTCTAGGGATTCCTCTTTTGCTTGCTTTAATGCCTCTATGGCCTGCTCATTTTCTTCCTGGACACGATGAAGGCGTGCCTCTGTCGCATCTGCTATTCTACGTAGATGGGCAGGCTCATCTCCCAATTCAATTCCTTCATATGACGGTGGCGCAGTAGATATTGTGCGGCTGGAGTAGAGGGCTTGTTGTACCCCTTTCAGTTTTTCCTTCAATCTGGTCATACATGGTCTCTTGTGTTTCTTCGTTGCACTGTAAAATATCATCTGAGGTATCTAATACAACGATGATGACGAGGTCGATTTCATCTACTGTGAGCACAATCTGCAACTCAGGCTTACCATCTTTTGACTTCTTCTATGATGAAGGTTTCATGGGGGAAACCTTTCTTTTCTTGAATGTCTCAACCTCATCAAGTGGATCCTTAGGTTGTGTCACTTCTCCCTGCTCCAGTTTGTCTTCTTTCCCTTCGTTCTCTTCTTTGTCTACTTCGTCATGTCCTCCCCCTATAGGTGAATATGAAGAAGTCTCTTATGATGCATTGCTCTACTCCTGTACCTCTTCCTTCTTCTTCCTTCTACTACTGCTGGGTGCATCATACTCTTCGTGAGTGACTACAGGACTTCCGATGAGGTCGGGGTTAGAAAGTTCTACCTGGTCGACTGGTATAAGGAACTCTTCAGGCCCTTCCTTAGTTATTTTTTCTATGTCCTCCTCTATGAGATTATAGTAGGATTGGAACTCTTCTTTATGTTCATCTCCGCACGCAGTGATATAAATAAAATGTCTATTAGTGAAAAACTTCGCAAGGGGCCTAAGCCTGTGCAAGGTATTCAGCGTCATATGAGGGAAGGGCTCAATAACTCTTTCATTTGTAGGTAATAAGTGTGGAACACCACGTTTGACTGCCATTGTTTCACCATGTCCCTTGAATACTAGAGCATAGTGAACTTTGCAGCTAGTGGTTCGGATGGCTCAATCTCAGGGAAGGTCACTTCTTTCGGTATCTCCCAAGCAATGAAGGTAATGAGGATCAACAGCCAACTTAAATGGAACTCGTAGCCCTGATCCTGAGCTTCAAGGAATTCTTTCTCTAACTGGTTGACAAGGTAGCTCACCCATTTCATTTGTATCCCTTCAATGCATTTTCCTGCGGGGTCGACAACGAACCCCATGACCTGCATGGGTTTGTTCTTCCTAACTAGCTTACCAGCAATCAACTGGTAGGCTAAGCACACTTTTCCATTCTATATGGAGGCTACCTTGTATCCCCACTTCCCCTTCTCTACATCACCATAGGTATCTTTGATTCTCTATGCCAGGGTGCGATCTGCAACCTTCCCTAGATAAAATTCTTATGGGTCTGGTCCTTGCATGCTTAATCCGGTGATCCGATAGATTAGCACCGGATCTACTGAGATGCGTCTGTCTAGCCACAGATAACTACCATGGAAGAAATATGACAAGAGTTTAACACACACGTTAACCTCTTGATGCCTTCCAAAGTGTGGTATCTTCATTACATTCAGGATGGTGGACCTCGCGGTGTCCATGGTCCACAGTCGAGGGATGATATTTGACTTCTTCCTCATTGTCTTGGTCAAATATTTATGTGGGGAGAGCATGTCATAGTCTTGCAATATCCCAAGTTGAAGTCACTGATCTTCAATGTCATAATATGTCCCAACTGCGGTCCAATTGCACATATCCCCTTCGGGAGGTACGCAGTGATCAATGTGTAGTCAAATTCCCTCGAGACATTATCATGACTCATCGCATCAGCCAGAGGTGGCATGTAGTCGGGTAGGATAGATGGGATGAGCTTCTCATTTTCCAAGTCATCAAGATGCTTGATCCATTTCTCTGTCACAATTATAGAAGGTATCGATTGACGTGTAGTTGATGGAGAGGCTTGCAATCCTCTAGTTGATGAGGCCTATGCATCTACAGAAATGACCTTCTCATCCATGAGGTCTATGAGGATCTCTTCGATGGATTTTTCTACTACGCTGCGCTCACTCAATATATACGCTCGAGATTGGATATCTCAGGTAGGAGGACAAATACTCATGGTAACAGAACGGGTGGAAAAGTCTCAATAAGCACTACACGGTAACAATTAGTTCTATGTGGGCTCAGGTAATCATTGTTTGAAAAAGTGTTCTCGGTGCAACATTTGACAGGATAAATAGACAACATCGTAACGGATTCCTCCAATGGACAAGAATGCCTCCATCAATGCACCATCAGTTATGGCACGGTCTCAACGGTCCAATGGTGATCTTTCTATCCATAATTGTGTTTCTAGTCGTTCTGGAGCGTCGTTCTAATGGTCGTGATGCCTCCAATGGTCATATTTCTTCGCTGTGGTGAAGTGTTAATCTGTGCTTCCCTGCTATTCTAGTGAAGTTCAAGTTCTTCAAACCTTCCTTCTGCGAAGTCCTCTCTGGAACTTCCTACAATTTTTCTAACCTTGCTTTCTTCTTGCTGATCTTTCTAGCTTTGTTTCCTATGATTTGATTCACTAGGTTCCTCTTTCCATTAATTTTCTTATCTCCCCTTGGCATAATAACTTCGCAATGCTGAGGATATTTCATAGAGTTCAAGGGTGATACTTCTTCTCTTTCTGGGGTAGGTTCTCTATTCTCCTGTATGGACAAGTGTTTCAATTCTTCTTATGTTCTTTCAACTTTGGCAACCAGGTCTCTAGCCCTTAGTAGCTTCAACTTGTCCTCTTTTTATTCTAGTAAGTGTGCTATTCTTCTAGCCATGAAATTTCTTAATTCTTTTTTTTTTTCTGTTCTAGATATTCCTCTTCTTGTTTCCTTCGTATCTGATCTTTCTCAATCCAATTTTTCCCTAGAAAAATTGAAAATGGGGTGTTGTTCTCAACAAACTTAACAACCTCAAATTCTTCCTCTGTTAAAGTGCCATGAGCACTCATAGGTATTTGGGTAAGTCTTCCACATAGGGTTATGAATTTTCCTTTAAACAATCATATTCCTCCCAATGAAGGAACCATAGCAGGCTTTCCCAAAATTTCCCAAGTTCTTTCTGCCATAATATTCACCTTTGTTTCCTCATCCAGAACATAGTCTATGTCAAAGTCTCATATTATTTTTTCTATGCACTCCTTCTCTTTTAATATCTCTGATAAGTTGATGTCTCTGTGATCATTCGGGGTTTCTTTCATTTGCAATAATATAGTCTCTGATTCTTTTTGGGGTTCTATAATATCCTTAGTATCTTGGCCTTTCTCATGGTTTTCTTGTCTTATATTCATCTTTTCAACTTTAGCAATCATTCTAGGGAAATCCAAAATTTCATGGTCCATAGATTTACAACAAAGACAACTAGGACCTTTACCAGGGAATTCCTTAGCAAGATGTCTTGGTCTTCTACAACTATAACAAAGAGTTAATCCTCTCTTTCTTTTAAACGATCCCCAACCTTTCCTGTAATGCACAATGGGATCAGAGTGATGAACCTACAAAAAATTCTTTCTAGGATTCTGCATCCATTTGTTAGTCCAAACATTCTTGCATGCATAGGAATAACATATCTTTCATTTTGTCTATCAAATCTTCTCATATCAAATATTCTTTCTTCTAGTTGTGCCCTATTTTTCAGACTAGGACAAAATCTATCAAACATACCTAGATCCATTCTTTCGAAACAAAAATTTTCACTTATATTACCTTTATCAGATCACAGATCTTTAATATCTTACCTCTTTTCTTCAAATCTGATTCTTTTCTTAGCACATATCTTTACAAGTCAAGTAGAATACTGCACACTAGAGCATCAGATCTACGCACAAAGATTTTTATTTTCCTTAGTTCCCAGCAATCACTGTTTCAGGTCCCGGTGACAGACCCATTTGTTGGCACATAAGGTTAGACCCAAGGTTCAACGCTTCAACATCACACCAAAAAAACCCTAACTATCGTCCCTTTCGACAACACCTGCGAAGCAGGTGAAGTCTCACTCGAGGTAGAGGTAGGGGTGGTTGCAAGACTCAAGTGTCTACAACCTAGCTAGGACACAGATATGTGATCATGGTACTTAACAGAGCACTTAGAAGTTAATATTCATTAGTATTTAACTTCTTATTCACATCATAGGAGAACACCCTAATTACAGAACAACGTAGTATTCAACAAGATCTAACACATCCAAGCATTTATCACATAGAAATAGATCAGATATAGTCATTCGTTCACATCACTAAGCACTAAGTTACTATATAAGATGCATATAACCTACAGATTATAGCTCTAAGCATAGATCACATCAACAACATAACAACCATAATGCACAAAGCATCCATGACATAGGATATATGTGGTTCACCCCAGTGTGGGGCTACGTCCACCAACTCTTCTTCTTCTTTATTGTCTTCTGTCAATCACCTTACATGCAC
The DNA here is from genome assembly GCA_032191745.1 of Picea mariana. Taxonomy (NCBI): domain Eukaryota; kingdom Viridiplantae; phylum Streptophyta; class Pinopsida; order Pinales; family Pinaceae; genus Picea; species Picea mariana. The sequence continues at coordinate 11,202 of JASDQU010244409.1, forward strand.
AGAGCCACAACCCGACTCTGCATAGGATAGGAGATCTATGCGCACCTTTCCAGATCCTCCTTTCCCGAGCTAGGTTCAAGCACAAATCCTTCTTACAATCACTTGCACTTAGCTCTGCAATTTCTCAACACAGTATGCACGAAGCATTCACAACTATTCGCACTTAGCACAACATCACACTACCACTACTTACTTCGCCTATTTTTCTATTTATACATTACAAAATGGGCCTAACATGGGTAAAACCCATGGGCTGACATCACATACCTGTTACATAAGCCCTAAACCCAAAAATCCCTAAAATGGGGGTGAGATCTCGATCTTCACTTTGCCTTGCGCTCCACTTTCGTCCAGCCTGTCGAAGTCCCAAAAATGGTCAAACATGACCAAGGTTCTCCAAAAATTGTTCAAATGCCAACATGAATGCATGTGTAGAAGGATCTCTTCAATTTTTTTCATCTGATAAACAAACACAATGGGTCGAGTAGTTTCCTTTGGAAGAATGGTGGCACAACACATCCTTCCATACTTCATGAAAAATATCCCCATTTCTAGCACTTTATGGATATCATACTCCATCCATTAAATCACCCTTGAAAGGGAATATAAAGGTTCAAGTATTAGAGGAACACATAGGGAACCAATAAGAATTTCTCAAAATATTGAAGGACAACTTGGTTATGGGACAAAATAGGATGAAACAACAAGTAGATCAACATCAGAGTGAAATGGAATTTAAAGTGGAGGATTGGGTATTTATAAGGATACAACCATATAAATAGGTGTCCTTCAAGAAAAAAAATAAGAACACTAAATTAGCACCAAAATACTATGGCCCTTATAAGGTTTTGCAAAGGATTGTAAGTATGGCTTGCAAATTGGAGTTGCCTCCATATTCACATGTACATCCAGTATTCCATGTTTCTTGATTAAATAAGGTAATCGATAACAAGATACCAGTCCAAACTATTTTACCAGAGATTAATGAAGAAGGAGAAATCATACTAGAACCAAAAACAATCCTTGAAACAAGGATTAAGAATCTAAGAAATTGAGAAATCATGGATCATCTCATCAAACGGAAGAACCTACCAATGAAAGAGGAAACATGGGAAGATGATTTCTTCATCCAGAAACACTCGCAGTTATTCAAGTGTTGAGGACAATACTTATTTGAATGGGAGGGGCATGTTATGACCTAGAAAAATCCCCATTTTATGTGTAAACCCCCTGACTAAGCCCTATATATTGAATTCTTACATTTATAGTATTATAATTGTATTTCATCTAGAACCCTTCATGGTACCCTTTCATTATAATTGTATTTCATCTAGAACCTTTCATGGTACCCTTTCATTATAATTGTACCCTTTGTCTCCTATATATATATACCAAGGAGACCTAGTCTTAGGATCGTCTTTTCACATCTCATATTGTATTATGAATTGCATATATTGTGAAAGGAGGTTTCCCCCTCAAAGTGGATTGTATTCACTGACTTTTTATCATTTTTAAGGCATTGGATCCTAATATTATTGAAGTAGGAGATGGCTAGGATTAACACAAGTAAGTTCAAGCTATCACCAAAAAGGTCCCATTTGGATGGTGATTCATTTAACTAGGAAAATATACACCAATGCATGGAACCCTCTTAGATACTACCTGATTTGTCTTGGGTTACTATTGAGAGGATAATGATAAAGAGGATCCCTACCCCAAGTTTTCAAGAAGTGGGGATGAGACAAAAGGGAGGGATATGAGGTAAGGAAATGGGGGACCCATATAGCGTGCACTCGAGGATGCTCATGCACCCAAAAAAAATATTGTGAGAAAATATAGAAGAAGAATTTGACCTAGCTAGGTGGACCTTTAAGTGAGAAGAAGAGGAAGAGGCCTTACAGAATATGGGAGACTAGAAATAACAGATCATGGGGAACAATTTATAAGTCATCTTAGGAAGGAGAGAGAAGGGAATGAGATCCCATAAAATGGAATAATCCATGCCTTCATGGAAGAACAAGATCTCTCATGTGAATGTGCAAGGAATGACCATCATCATATCCAACCAAGGGAAACCAAGGAGGATATTGTACTCAAGGTATCCTGGTAGCACTAAAAGATGGGTGTTCATTATCTTAGGGAAAGGGATAATGGGATGTCAATAAATTTGAGAGGTTTGGTCTCAAATATGTTGAAACCTTATATGTTCTAGGGATTAGGAGAGAAATGGGTAGTAGAAAGAGCATGAAAAATGGGAGCTACTATAATATGGATGGAAAATCTCAAATTAACAATGACTCACCTAATCATGAAATAATTTTAGTGTATATCGATAACGAATAGGTTAACCATGTTTTCCTTCTATGTTACTATAGAGGGGATGCTATAAATATCAAGTAAATAAAGGGGGGCTAGGTTTGAAGAAGTTTGAGAATAAACTCGGATAGGCCATAAATCATGTGATCACTTTTGTTAGGGGATTCCATAATGAGATCCATGAAGGACATGTAGGATGAATGGGAGGAGAGGAGAGGTTTTGGATGAGAGAATAGGAGGAGGGAACCATGGGAGCCAGGGATCAAAAAATAGTAGGAGAAAGGACAAGAGGGTGGAAGGCCCACTATTGGCTAAGGGAAACAAAACATATTTGATGAAAGGGTAGAGAACCTTTGACATCAATGAAGTTGAGGGGTGTTTCTTGCTTGGGTTGGCATGGAGAGATTCATATATAATGAACTAGAAGGATGGTATTTAAGTTGAAAAGATGGGGAAAAGAGTCCAAAACAAGACATGACCCCCTAGATGATAAATAGTCACATATGATCCAATAAGAGGTCACCTCGATTTCACTTGGGGCCATTTGGACCGCATGGATTATATCTACAAATTCAAGGGGGCTATGTCATGTCCCCATTTTTGGATTCCCCTATTTGGAATTAGAAATGACTTGTATGGCTTGTCAGTGAAGAAAAAGTGATTCAAAAGGGGTTATTTAATGTCACTTAGTTAGGATATGTTATGTATTTAAAGTGATGTTAGATTAATAAGTTACTTATCTATTATTAAAAGTGACTTTTAATCCTACAGTGAAAGAAAAAGGGGGATGAGGGTCATATTTGATTTAGTCAAAAAGGGGATAAGGTTTACATTTGATTTGGTCAAAAAAGGGAAAGTTCTAGAAGGAATGGAGAAAGGATAAAAGGAGGGGTAGAGCCTCACTTTGGATTATGATTTGATCTCTCATTTTGGAAGTGCTATT
>JASDQU010244409.1:14728-27715 GCA_032191745.1 Picea mariana
TTCTAGTGTTTTTATTCTTTTTTCCCCTCCCCTCTCATCTAAACTATCCTTTGTGCTATTGACAGATGCTTTCTCCACCATCTTACCACATCGGTTACGCCGATGGTGCCAACCGTTGGACACAAAATCTCGCTTCGGATGCTTGGGCTCTCTACACCCCCTCACATGAAATGCTACATTCAAGCAGCATATGTTTGGGGCCAGTGACCAACAACCAAGCCGAATACACTGCGGTCATTGGCCTCCTGGCCGACGCCCAGCGTCATCATATTCGTCACCTTAGCATCTTCCTCGACTCTCAACTAGTCGTTCTCCAGCTCAACAATGTTTACCGTGTACGCGATCCGTGCCTCTTTTGCAAATACCTGCAAGTTAGACTGTTATCTCGACATTTTGATTCCATTACATTTACACATATTCCAAGACAATCGAATCAAACAACAGATCAAATAGTTAACATGGTGTTAGATTGGCATATATCACATCAATCTAAACATACATAAACATCTCATAAATCCTGTCACAGCATATATATAAAATAGACATCAGCAAAAACCTCAACATAAACATGTAGACAACATCAGGATCTCAAAATATGTATACTCATGTATATATAAAAGGCCCATTAGGCCATCCGAATGTTTACATACAAAAATACATGTATCTGCATGCCAATACAACACCTCGGTACAAAAACTGGCTCACCAGCCTATAAACAACAAAAATGTACATCATACACCACTCATGGGGCCTCTATTGCCCCACCACCTATTCCTCCCTCAGGAGGAGGTGGTGGCCCTCCACCACCTACCCCAGGCGGTGGTGGAGGACCACCTACAGGACCCTCCATTCCCCCTACCACGCACCCATGCACATATATTCGGTGTACAGGCGCACACGTATGCGCGTCTTTCACTGAATTGCCCGCGCATGTGGGCCCACACCCCATAAAAAACCCCCTAACTACCCCTGTACGGCCCTCCGTACAAACCCTACCCAAAAATTGAAAACCTATTTCTATGCAGGATGATCAGACCACTAACCTGATACTCGCAAAACGTTTATCGGATGCCTCATCCTCCCCGAATCTCCAAATCTCCTCTGAAAACTGCTCGTCCGATCACTATTGCAGCAGGTACAAATGAGGTGGCAATGTGGGCCCTACAGCTATATATAGGCCTTTTGCCAAACTTCCACTCACCATTCCAGGAGCCCAAGGTGTCTGTTTTTCAAACCGTCTTCAGCCACAGGATCAGCATCCTGTCATCTACATCACAGCAGTCCTTGGGTCACTTTTCATCATGAACCCCCCGGGCACCTTTTTTCATATCATGGTCAGGTACGCACGCGCATAGTCACATTTATCAAATACATGCTCATATCTTAGATTCTCTTAAGATATTGTTCACTTTGGGTATTTGGTTGTCATGTGTGCAGGTACTTGATCATCATTCATCAACACCACCCCTTCAGGTATATACTCAGCACTAGCATGTAGTCTTTCCCACTGTATCGCATTTACATTTCCAGTCACACCCTCTGATATTGGCCTCTAGGATCCCCCTTTCTAGCTCTGCAGTACCCACACCTCCATTTGCATCTTCGGTACTGTTACCCCGTAGCTTTCTTACCCACATGAGTTGTCCCATTCACAACACCTTTTGGCACTTTTGACACTCATGTTGTTCTTCATTACCCTTTAGGGATGGGAGTCTCGATAGTCTTTCATCATGTCGTGAATCAGGCACATACTTCTTCTCCTCGTTTTGCTAGCTTTCCATATGGACTCCCAGATTATCTCTTACCTGCACCTCTGCAGTATCATGAACCCTTCATTTCATCCACACTCAGTTTGCCCATCTGCGAACCTATCCTCATTTCGCCTACCTCATACAGAAACTCATCGATGGGGCCCCCACCCTTCATCAGTTTCCCAAGAAAATTCTTCCCTCACCAGGGGCACGCATTTCACACTGGGGCACCCGTTTCTGTATTTGTACATTTCTCCCCAAATTATTCATTATTTATTGTACAAATGCCTTTATTTTCAGTCTTTACATTTTCTTTTGTCATCACCATTAGCGACTTGCTTCCTTTTGGCCACGTGCAACCCATGTCACCCTTGGTTGGAGCATTTCTTATCATCTACCCTTTCCGGCATCGTACATATCTTCAGAGTACTCCACAGGTCATTTACCTCTACCCTCTGAATTTGTTCACCTTGTCCCGCCTCTGGCACAACTTATCATCGGTCTTGTCGTCCCCCTGACCCTCGACCTTGTTACACGGTTGCGGCCACTTTTTATCTCACACATCCTCCAACCAAGGGCAGTCTTGAGTCTTTCCACTTCTTGACTTCATCCATGTACCTTTGCCACTTCCTCACCTCAGTAGATTCCACGAATCCCTTTGCTTCTGGGAGTCGCGTTCCCCTTTTGTCGACATCAGCACAATTTTCCAGAAGGGCGACAGTATCTTGATTCTCATCCTCCATTCAATGAGAGATCTCAGACGGCACAGGGTGAAACACCATTGCTCCCTGTTTTCATTGGCCCCCATAACATTCAACGCCAACACTTTCTCATGTTATGGTGGGTCTTACTATGCGACTATTGCAGTTATTTCTATCATTTGCCGAAGACCTCTGAACTTGGTAGGGCCATCAATGCCCACATCATCGTCGATACTTATTACCGCTATCATTGCCTATTATTCAGAGTATGGTCCTTTGCAGAATTGTCTTCTTCCTTTATCATCATCGCCCCCAAGGGCGCTGCAGTTGTCTACACCAACACTTCAGTCATCTTTTTTCAGAGTTACATAACACGAGCATGGGGCATGCTCGCCTCGTTTGTACACAGTTTTCTATTTTTTTGGCACAACTCACAGAAGGTCAGGTCCTACTGGTTCCTTTTTTCTCCAATGGATCGCTCTGAACGATCCCACTATTGCTCTATCTTACAACAACATTCTCAGTAGAAGAAACATTGATGGATTTCGGCTATACGTATGCTCCTAACCTCATCCATCAGGGGGAATCTGTTATCACTGAAATTTCATCCGCACATGGCGACAAGAACTCAGCATCATCAAACAGTAATGAAGTCATTCATGGAACTGAATTTATTTCACAGCGTTCCAAAAAGGTCAAAAACTATACAAAGTAGTGAAAAATTGAAGAGCGCTTTATAGAAGTTGGGCACGCGTGCACATGCGCGGAACAGAAACGTACCTTGCGCGCATACGCGCACGATGTGCGGCTGTTAGCGCAAAAAGTCGTGCACCTGCTAAATGGCGCATTTATTGAAATGGTCGGCCTCCCAACCACTTATGGATCAGCTCCCAAGCCGATTTGACCCTCAAATCTGAGCTGAATCTGAATGGTAGGTTGGTCAAAGACCTAATAAAGCCCTAAAGAGCCTCTTTTCACACTACAAAGGAGTTACACAATAACCCAATGCAATGCTATAAAAAGCCATGAAGAAACCTCATTTTCTCAAGGAATTTCATGTAATGTTATGCTGCCTAGATTGTTTTAAGGACTCCATCCTTGACAAGAACACATTGGCACCATTTCATTGAGCAATCCACCTCTCCATTGAGTGGATATGCTAGGATTTCTTTCATCACCATTTTTATTTTTCTTGTTGTAAGGAGAGCAAGTTTGTGAGGGTCCAAGAGCCTTCCTTTGGAGGAAGAAGGGACTCATAGTCCCCTTTCTTCATTGTTCTTTGATTTCATCAATAGATCAGCCTAAAAACATTGGTGATATTGGTCTTTTTGTGTTTTTTATCTATATACCCATATGCTTATGATTTTAGTTTGTATTAGTTTAATTCTTGCTTACAGTTTTGTTTTTCTTTCTCTAACTCTTTCCTCTACAGCTGTCATGCTCAGCAAGACCCAACTGGGCATGTAAGCATCTCTTATTTTCTCACCAATGTGACGAAAAGGGTGCAACACATGTAATGAAGAAGAAGAGGAGGTCAACACATGCAGAGGGAGAAGATGACTCTGAAGACTATATAGCCTCAGAGGGAGTCAAGCTTCAAAGGAAGCATGCAGAATCAAAGTGGGCATGATATAAGATAGAGTTAGTTGCTTAGAGACTTTCATTCATAAAGGATTCCTCTTCATATTTAGATTCATATGGGAGAGACGTCCTCTAGGACTAATGGACAGTAGGCTAGACCTTGAGGAGATATGATACCCCCTAGAGAGGATTCCCTTGTTTCAGTGAACGAAGATAGTCAGAAGGAATAGGATGGGGACCTTTTAACCTTGATTTTGAGACATGTACATTGGTTGAAAGAAAAAAAAATAGTTGAGATACCTATTTGGTATGAGTGGATATGGATTGAGATATGCCTCAGATGGAGATGTGAAGCTACAGAGTTATACATACTCTGACTGGGTAGAGAGTATAGTGGATAGAAAAGTACTTATGGATGTTGTTTCAGTATGGGATCACTGTGATCTCATGGTTGAGTAGGGAGCAGACATTAGTGGCACTCATTACAATAGAGACAAAGTATATAGCAGCCAGTATTGTAAGCAGTGAAGCAGCTTGGCTTCACGATTTTCTTGCATGACTTCATCTGAGACATGATGCAAAAGGGAGATGTGAAGATCCAGTACACATCCATAGATGATTAGCATTGGGAAGAAATTCTCCCGAAGTGTTCATGTTTATTTGACTGAGGATAATGATACATTCACTCACAGTATTAGCCATGTTGATTTGGCTAGTGGTGAATAGTTGAGGCGTAGTCTTTCTCCATAGTCATGTTGATTTGACAAGGAGTGGAAAAGACTCGAGGTGTTGATGTTTCTCCTAGTGGCAACATAGGGCAGGCATTCTCCTAGAGTGGTCATGTTGATTTGGCTGAGGAGAATGATACATTCACTCACAGGATTAGTCATGTTGATTTGTCTAGTGTTGAATGGACCATGCGTAGTATTTCTCCTTAGTCATGATAATTTGCCAAGGAGTGAAAAATACTCGAGGTGTTGATGTTTCTCCAGGTGAATGCATCGGGTAGAGATTCTCCCAAAGTGGTCATTCTAATTTGACTGAAAACAATGATACATTCACTCACAGGATTATCCATGCTAATTTTTCTAGTGGTGAATGGCTTGGGGAATTGATGTTCTCTATCTATTAGCATCGGGTAGACATCCTCCCAGAGTGTCCATGCTGGCTTGGATGAGGAGGATGATACATTCACTCATAGTATTAGCCATGCATACTTGGCTAGTGATGAATTTCCTAGGTGTAGTTTTAGAGACTCGAGGTGCTATCACATCCCTGCTCCAGGTTGGAGCGATCTATGTTGATCAGAATAACGTGTGAGGAGAAGTATACATCAACTGGGTGCATTCCGACAAGGTTTGGGAAAGTTACCCTAAATTTCACTTGGAACATCCAATTTTGGTAAGAACTGTGGCATTGTAGAGAATACATTTCAGAGTAATATATGCCAAAATTTCAAACTCAGAAGGGACAAAATTTCATAAATACATCATAAGGAAGGTCAGCCAGGAGGATAGACTCCAATTTAAGGGATTGAAAGGTACATAACATACAATTGGCATAACTTTTTATTGGAAGATATAGTTTTGGTGATTAAAAACTTGTAATAAAGAGGGAAAAGAGGAGAATTATTATTTTCTCACATATATCCAAAGGCTCCTCCAAAATCTACTTAACCGGATAAACCTCCAAAGATCTCAACCATGACTCGAGATGAAATCGAAGATATTTAACACCAGATGGAAAAGAGGATCATTGAAAATAGGTAACAAATGGAACATAAGATGGATGAAACTATGAAAAGAAATATGGTTGAAATGGAAAATAATATGGATAAGAAGATGAATGAAAATAGTGCACACATGAAAAATAAGATGGATGAAAATAAAGAAGAAATACAAAAATCCATGGAGGAATTGCAAAATTTATTGTCTTCCATGATCTTTCATGCTCTAGATGAGAAAATCTCTAAAGGAGATATCAAAATGTAAGTAACTAAGGAAAATAATGTAGCATTCTGATTGAACACCTTGCCGATAATAAGAAATTTTCTAGTAGATTTAACTCTAATAGTGGAGTTAATTACGGTGGGGGTCCTAAATTCAAATTTCTCAATATTTAATTAAAGAAGTTTGATGGAACAAAGATATTTACCTGGGTGAACCAAATAGAGAAATATTTTTAACTACATAATATCATGGATGTTAAGAAAAGGATTCGCATAACAACCTTGAACTTTGAGATAAAACCGTATCAACGGTATCAATGGGTAGTTAAAAGGAATCCCCCTCTTTATCATTATACTTGGGGTTTATTTACAAGAGACTTAGAAATACAATATGGGAAAGTGTGGGAACAAGACTACTTCAATCTATTGACAAGAATCAAGCACTTAGGTGATATTCAATATTATAATTTAGAATTCCAGATATTGACCACAAGGGTGGATGACATAAGTGATGAACATTTGTTGGAAGCTTGCATGGGTGGATTAAAACAATACATTAAACATGAGGTTTCTTAAGACATCCTACAAATATTATGGAAGCTATGCAATTTACTCGTCATATTCAAGCCAAAAATAATGTTAGACACAAGTCAACCATTGGGGCATACATAGGAATAAGAGATTGTTTTGGGGTTCATAACCCAAGCATACCTCAACCAACAAGGTTGATACCTCAACAACTGGACAAAAGAAGAGAAAAAGAACTATGTTTGAATTGTGACATCATGTATAGTAAGCGGCATAAATGTGATGAGAAGGCATTATTCTGCATAGACTGTGAAGAGGAAGAAGATGAGGAATTGGAACCACCACAAGATCCAGATATGGGAGAGACTACTCCAACAATATCTTGTCATGCATTGGTCAGCATCAGTACTCCACAAATCCTTAAGATACAAGGATACATCAAAAAGAAAAAAAAGGTAACAATATTGATTGATTCTAGTAATACCCATAATTTCATCACTTACAAATNTCAATTTCTATACATATCCCCCACCATAGTTTCAAGTAATGATTGTACATGTAAGTACCATCAATTGTTCAGAAAAATGCCATAGTACTAAACTCAACATGGGGGAGTATTTTCTGGATACCCCCATGATTTCCATGCAAATGGGGAGGACTTATGTTGTATTAGAGGTCCAATGGTTATAATCATTGGGAACAGTGGTGCTTAATTTTCAATATATTTTCATGATATTTTCCTCAAACAAAAAGGAAATTGAGTCTATGTGTATCTAAAGGAAACCCTCTAAAGGGATACACTCTAATAGCATGACAAAATTACTTGAAATGGGACACCAGGGTGTAGTTGCACAATTGCTATCACTTGATGTTCAAACATCTATATCCTTTGCTCCATTAGACCTCCAAATAGTTATCAACAATCATTCCAAGGTATTTAGTGAAATTCCTAAGGGTCTTCCACCTGCTCGAGATCATGACCATGATACTCATTTTCAACCAGGAATTGTACCACCTAACATTAGGCCTTACAAGTATCCATATTCACAGAAGAGTGATATTGAGCGCATGATCCAAGAAATGTCAGAGGCCTACATCATTCAACCTAGCCAAAGTTCTTTCTCTTCACCAATGGTGATCATTACAAAAAATATGGTTCATGGTGTGTGTCTAGATTATAGAAATCTCAACAAAATGACCATCAAATATGAGTTTTTGATTCCTGTCATTGATGAATTATTAGATGAAATTCATGGAGAAAAATTATTTACTAAGATGGATCTTCATTCGGGATATCATCAAATCAGAATGAGGAAAGAAGACATTCCTAAAACAACTTTTAGAACACATGAAGTTCATTATGAGTTTTGGTTATGCCATTTGGACTTACTAATGCACCTTCAACATTTCAAAGCTTGATTAATTATATTTTCAAGCCCTTACTTAGAAACATTTTGTTAGCATTTTTTGATGACATACTAATCTACAACAATTCTTGGGATGAGCATGTACAACATGTTGAAAGAGTATTACAACTATTGGAAGAGAAACAACTTTATGAAAATCCTTCCAAGTATGCCTTTGGGGTTCAAGAAGTGGAATATTTGTGTCATATTGTATCTCATGAAGGTGTAAAATTGGACCCTAACAAAATTAAATCTATGAGGGAGTGGTCGATTCCCAAAACCTTTAAGAAACTTAGAGGATTCTTAGTGTTAACAAGCTACTATCACAAGTTTGTCAAGAATTATGGTCAAATAGTAGCACCTCTAAAAAAATTGTTAAAGAAGGAATCATTTTCTTGGACTAAAGATGAAACCAAAAATTTTGAAAAACTTAAGGAGGCTATGTGTACTACTCCATTCCTAGCCACACTAGACTTAAAAAAAACATTTATTGTGGAGTGTGATGCCTTGGGCCATGTAATTTGTGTAGTTTTAATGCAAGAAGGAAGGCCCCTTTCATTTGAAAGTATCCAACTTAAAGGAAAAAACTTAGTCAAACCCATTTATGAAAAATAAATGTTGGCCATACTACATGCAATTCATAAGTGGCACCCTTACCTAATATGAAGACACTTCAAAGTAAGAAAAGACCATGATAGTTTGAAGTAATTCTTGGAGCAACGATTATCTTCAGAAGAGAAAAAAAAATTGGTTACAAAGATGCTAGGTTATGACTTTGAAAGTATCTACAAAAAAGAAAAACATTATGTTGTGGTAGATGCCCTTTCAAGGAAAGAAGAAGAAACATAAGGTTCACTATGTGTGATTTCTATTCCACAATCTAATTAGGTGGAAGAAGAAAGGATATAATGGAAGCAAGATAAAGAGGTATTCAAGATCATTCAACAACTATATGAGGACCCCAGTTCATTAGACAATTTTGTATGGAAGAATGATTTGATATGGTATCATGACTACCTATATTTATGTAAGAATTACCAAATCAAAGAGAAGGTCCTTCTGGAATTGCACAAGGTCCTTCTGAAATTGCACACTTCTCCTATAGGAGGACATTCAATATCGTTTAAAACATACCATGAAATCAAGAAGGATTTTTTCTACGAAGGTCTTAAAAATGATGTTCAAAATGTTGTGTCTGAATTTTTAGTCTTCCAACAAAAAAAGGGAGAAACAATCAAGATGACAAGTCTCCCACAGCCATTATCTATACCAAGTCAATGTTGTGAAGAAGTTTAAATGGATTTTATTACAAGTTTTCCCAAATCCAAAGGAAATACTATCATCATGGTAGCAGTGGATTGACTGAAAAAGTATGCTCATTTTTATTCTCTTTATCATCCTTGTAAAGAAAGTACGGTAGCCAAAACATTCATGGAAATAGTTCAAAAGCTACATGAAGTCCCCGTGATTATTGTAAGTGACAGAGATCCAATTTTCACTCGAATTTTTTTGAATGAATTATTTTCTTGTTTAGGTACTCAATTGGCTCAAAACTCATCTTACTACCCTCAATCCAATGAGAAAATTGAGATTGTGAATTGTTGGCACACAGGGGCAGACCCAGGGTTCAACGCTTCAACAACGCACCAACAAAACCCTAACTACCGGCCCTTTCGGAAACACCTGCAAAGCAAATGAAGTCTCACCCGAGGTAGAGGCAGGGGTGGTTGCAAGACTCAAGTGTCTACAACCTAGCTGGGACACATATCTGTGATCACAGTACTTAACAGAGCACTTAGCAATTAATATTGATTAGTATTTAACTTCTTATTCACATCATAGGAGAAAACCCTACTTAAATAACAGCATAGTATTCAACAATATCTAACACATCCAAGCACTTAGCACATAGAAATAGATCAGATTTAGTCATTCGTTCACATCACTAAGCACTAATCTATTATATAAGATGCATCTAACCTACATATTACAGCACTAATCATAAATCACATCAACAAAATAACAACCATAATGCACAAAGAAACCACGACACAGGATATGCGTGGTTCACCCCAGTGTGGGGCTATGTCCACCAACTCTTCTTCTTCTTTATTGTCTTCTGTCAATCTCCTTACATGCACAGATCCACAACCCGACTCTACATAGGATAGGATATCTGCACACACCTCGCCAGATCCTCATTCCTTGAGCTAGGTTCAAGCACAAATCCTTCTTACAGTGACTTACACTTAGCTCTGTAAGTTCTCAACACAGTATGCATGAGGCATTCACAACTATTTTCACTTAGCACAACATCACACTACCACTACTTACTTCGCCTAGTTTTCTATTTATACGTTAAAAAATGGGCCTAACATGGGTAAAACCCATGGATCGACATCCCATACCCGTTACATAAACCCTAAACCCAAAAATCCCTAAAAAGGGGGTGAGATCTCGCAATCTTTGCTCCGCCTTCTATGAGCCTATCGAAGTCCCAAAAATGGTCAAACATGACCAAGGTTCTCCAAAACTTGGTCAAGGGCCAACAGGCGCCCAACCCTCACATGTGACTCATCATGAGTCACTCTAATCTCGGTAGCTCTGCCTCAAAGGCCTCAATCTTAGCTCGAGCTACCTCAACCTACTACTTCGCCAGAGCCTCCTGCTCAGTGAACTCCTAAATAACCTTCTCTGTCACAGGTCCTTCCAAGCGTTGTTCTACTGTAGTGACCACTTTTTCTAGTTCTACACCTGGTCCTTCAATCTCCTCAAAAAAAATTCAAGCTTCACCCTGCACTGGCTGGAGCTTCTGATTCACTTCCATGACTTTACTCTGGATGGAATGGACCTACTACTAAACCATGAGTTGTTCTTGGGACCTTTTCATCCTCTTGACTGTTGACAATGGCTTCAACTGCGCTTGCACTGATGTTTCTTGTTCCTTTTCCTCCTAGAGATGTGACTCCAGTGTCCTTAGTTTAGGGTCCTCTGCAAGGCACTCGTAATTTTGCGCACTTTGACTGTTGAGTTGTTTACATTCTAATTCCAATGCCTTGATTCTCTAGACTGCACTTCGGGGAGTTTCTTTTCTCTGGTCTCACACTTCCTGCGGAGTGCTTGGCATTGCTTATAACTCCATTTTTGCTACTCTTTGTTGGAGTTGTTGAATGGATTCAGTAAGCTTCCCCACTTGACTCTCCATTGTGTCTTCTTACATTTGTTCTAAGCTTGTCACAAATAAAAGTTCTCTAGTGACTGCTTCTTTAAATCCACTCTGCTCTATGAGTAGTTGTTCTTTCTCCTTCTGGATCTGCGCTCTATCCTCTGCAAACTTCGCTTGGAGGTCATCTTTTTCTTTCTGCACAACCTAGTGTTTCTCTAGGGATTCCTCTTTTTCTTGCTTTAATGCCTCTATGGCCTGCTCATTTTCTTCCTGGACATGACAAAGGCGTGACTCTGTCCCATCTACTATTCTACGTAGATGGGTAGGCTCATCTCCCAATTCAATTCCTTCAGATGATGGTGGCGCAGTAGATACTGCGCGGCTGGAGTAGAGGGCTTGTTGTACCCCTTTCAGTTTTTCCTTCAATTTGGTCATACGTGGTCTCTTGTGTTTCTTCTTTGCACTGTAAAATATCCTCCGAGGTATCTAATACAACGATGATGATGAGGTCAATTTCATCTACTGTGAGCACAGTCTGCAACTTAGGCTTACTAGCTTTTGAATTCTTCTATGATGAAGGTTTCATGGGAGAAACCTTTCTTTTCTTGAATGTCTCAGCCTCATCAAGGGGATCCTTAGGTGGTGTCACTTCTCCTTGCTCCAGTTTGTCTTCTTTCCCTTCATTCTCTTCTTTGTCTACTTCATCATGTCCTCCCCCTCAAGGTGAATCTGAAGAAGTCTCTTATGATGTGTTGCTATGCTCCTGTACCTCTTCCTTCTTCTTCCTTCTGCTACTGCTAGGTGCATCATACTCTTCGCGAGTGACTACAGGACTTCTGATGAGGTCGGGGTCAGAAATTTCTACCTAGTCGACTGGTATAAGGAACTCTCCAGGCCCTTCCTTAGTTATTTTTTCTATGTCCTCCTCTATGAGATTATAGTAGGATTGGAGCTCTTCTTTATGTTCATCTCCGCGCGCAGTGATATAAATAAAATGTTTATTGGTGCAAAAATTCACAAGGGGCCTAAACCTATGCAAGGTATTCAGTGTCATATGAGGGAAGGGCTCAATAACCCTTTCAGTTGCAGGTAATAAGTGTGGAACGTTGCATTTGACTGCCATTGTTTCACCATGTCGCTCGAATACGAGAGCGTAGTGAACTTCGCAGGTAGTGGTTCGGACGGCTCAATCTCAAGGAAGGTCACTCCTTCCGGTATCTCCCAAGCAATGAAGGTAATGAGGATCAACAGCCAACTAAAATGGAACTCATAGCCCTGATCCTGAGCTTCGCAGAAGTCTTTCTCTAACTGGTTGACAAGGTAGCTCGCCCATTTCATTTGTATCCCTTCAATGCATTTTCCAGTGGGGTCGACAACGAACCCCATGACCTACATGGGTTTGTTCTTCCTAACTAGCTTACCAGCAATCAACTGGTAGGCTAGGCAGACTTTTCCATTCTAGATGGAAGCTACCTTGTATCCCCACTTCCCCTTCTCTACATCGCCATAGGTATCTTTGATTCTCTATGCCAGGGTGCAATCTGCAGCCTTCCCTGGATAAAATTCTTGTGGGTCTGGTCCTTGCATGCTTAATCTGATGATCTGATGGATCAACACCGGATCTACAGAGATGCGTCTGTCTAGCCACAGATAAATGCCATGGAACAAATATGACAGGAGTTTAACACACACGTTAACCTCCTGATGCCTTCCAAAGTGTGGTATCTTCATTACATTCAGGATGGTGGACCTCGCGGTGTCCATGGTCCATGGCCGGGGGATGATATTTGACTTCTTCCCCATTGTCTTGGTTAAATATTTATGTGGGGCGAGCATGCCATAGTTCTTCCAATATCCCAAGTTGAAGTCATTGATCTTCAATGTCATAATCTGTCCCAACTGCGGT
>JASDQU010244409.1:33918-44814 GCA_032191745.1 Picea mariana
CATTATCTTAGGGAAAGGGATAATGGGATGTCAATAAATTTGAGAGGTTTGGTCTCAAATATGTTGAAACCTTATATGTTCTAGGGATTAGGAGAGAAATGGGTAGTAGAAAGAGCATGAAAAATGGGAGCTACTATAATATGGATGGAAAATCTCAAATTAACAATGACTCACCTAATCATGAAATAATTTTAGTGTATATCGATAACGAATAGGTTAACCATGTTTTCCTTCTATGTTACTATAGAGGGGATGCTATAAATATCAAGTAAATAAAGGGGGGCTAGGTTTGAAGAAGTTTGAGAATAAACTCGGATAGGCCATAAATCATGTGATCACTTTTGTTAGGGGATTCCATAATGAGATCCATGAAGGACATGTAGGATGAATGGGAGGAGAGGAGAGGTTTTGGATGAGAGAATAGGAGGAGGGAACCATGGGAGCCAGGGATCAAAAAATAGTAGGAGAAAGGACAAGAGGGTGGAAGGCCCACTATTGGCTAAGGGAAACAAAACATATTTGATGAAAGGGTAGAGAACCTTTGACATCAATGAAGTTGAGGGGTGTTTCTTGCTTGGGTTGGCATGGAGAGATTCATATATAATGAACTAGAAGGATGGTATTTAAGTTGAAAAGATGGGGAAAAGAGTCCAAAACAAGACATGACCCCCTAGATGATAAATAGTCACATATGATCCAATAAGAGGTCACCTCGATTTCACTTGGGGCCATTTGGACCGCATGGATTATATCTACAAATTCAAGGGGGCTATGTCATGTCCCCATTTTTGGATTCCCCTATTTGGAATTAGAAATGACTTGTATGGCTTGTCAGTGAAGAAAAAGTGATTCAAAAGGGGTTATTTAATGTCACTTAGTTAGGATATGTTATGTATTTAAAGTGATGTTAGATTAATAAGTTACTTATCTATTATTAAAAGTGACTTTTAATCCTACAGTGAAAGAAAAAGGGGGATGAGGGTCATATTTGATTTAGTCAAAAAGGGGATAAGGTTTACATTTGATTTGGTCAAAAAAGGGAAAGTTCTAGAAGGAATGGAGAAAGGATAAAAGGAGGGGTAGAGCCTCACTTTGGATTATGATTTGATCTCTCATTTTGGAAGTGCTATTGGATCCATTGTTTCGTTAGGGTTTAGAAAAACCCTTCCACTATTGGTTTAGTTTTGGTGGTGCAATATCCACCCTAATTAGACAAGAGGGGAATGGAGTTGTTGAAACTATTGATGATTACAGCTACATGAGACATCCTCCAGGACATAGACTTAGTGAGTTGACCTGAGAGAGAGACCATGAGTTAGGTGTTCCCATGAGATGGGTGTGTTGTTCCTCTCTGAGACAGAGAAGGAACGTTGTGCTCCCCTGTGTGGGGTGAGTAATCCCATGAGTTGGGTGTGCCCATGAGATGGGTGTGTGGTTTCTCTCTCAAATGGAGATGCAACATTGTGTGCCCCTATGTGGAGTGAGGAAGCCCATGAGTTGGTTGTGTCCTCCTGGTCTCCTCTGTGCAGAGAGTTGAGATGATGTGATACTCTAGATGATTCTCCTGTGAGACGCAGTGAGAAATAGATTTGTTGAGTAGGACATGCCTATGACTGAGAACATGTGAACATGATCCTAGTGGTTGAGCACTATTGAGTTTGATTCTCCTGTGAGACACAGTGAGTTAGAGACATGGACGTCCTTGTCGCTAAGAACAGATGGACATGCCCCTAGTGGTTGAGCACTAGTGGGTGTATGATATCCCTTGCTATATTTTCCAAGAGACGAACTTACCTCTAACTTTATTTGTGATGTAAAGGGTACAGGTCGGCCCCACCATAAAGTGAAAGATAATTAATATGGTAATTATTAATTATATTGTGATTTATTGAGGTCGGACATGTTGTGCCAATAGACACTACTTTTGATATGATCAGTCTAATATAAATAAAGGTAATTTCCCGATTGAGGAAACATAACACAAGTGTGAGTTTGCAAGTACTTGTTCTTGGGTTGAAGTGTGCACCTCTCTTGGGCACTAGATTTCTAGGTTTTGTCATCACCCTTTTGTGTGCTACGTTTATGGTGTGGGAGGTCTTTCCCAGGATACTTCTTGTGTACTTGTGCATGGTATTTCTTCTTGTGATCTTGGTTGCTGCAACAAATTGTTAATGATGAAACTACAATTGTCTATGGTTCACGTAAAATGCTACAATTGGAATAATATTCATGCTTGAGCCTAGATTAATGAAAAATAAACATGGTATCAGAGAATAGGTCTTGAAGAACCCCTGCACAAGCATTTAAAGCTACTCGTCCTTATCTTCTGTAGTTTCGTATGACCTTTAGGGTTTGTTGCAATGATGTACATACCTCCCTTTTTGAGTTTTTTCAGCCCCTAATACTTGGAAGTTGAGGAAAAAATTTTTAAAGGAGAGTATGGCATTCTCCAGTGCACCTTCAGATACTCTCAGAGTAAAATTTCGAGCATTTTGAATTTTTGGCCCTAGGATTTCTAGGGTTTCGCATTTTTCTACAGATTTTTGGCTTTAGGGTTTCTACAGCTTACTGAAGGAGCTCCTCATCTCACCAATACTCTTGTGACTCTATTAAAGCTTATTGTTGGCAGTCATAAGCCCATCAAAACCTAAATTTTTTATCCTATCCTAGTCGTTAGGCTTTTTATCCCCGTTGATAAGGGTTTGTGAAGAAATATGAAAATATGAAGAATAGAACCTTGGTGGAAGACAGGATTTATGGATAAAGAAACTTCATCTCCTGGAAGTCAAGATTTCATATCACCCTTGAAGAGGGTGACCTATTGAGTGTGATACAAAATACCTTACCAGCGACAACTACCGATGAAGAGAAGGAAATAAGAAAGGAAGATGACGTCAAGGCAAGGAAAGTAATCATCCACTCAGTAAGATATCATCTCCTACCTCGTATTTACAACCTGAAGACAGCCTATGAAATGTATGAAGCATTAAATAATATGTTTGAGAGTGAAAACACACTCAAAACCCTTACCTTAAAAGTCCATCTCCAAAGTATCAAGATGACAAAAGGTGATACAGACTCTACCTTTTTTATGAAGATGTCAGAGATCAAAGATTAGCTAGGTGCCATTGGAGAATTCATATCTGACAGAGAACTTGTTTTTTCCACTCTAAATAATCTTCCAAAACATTGGGAACCATTTCTTCAATGTATCAGTGGAAGAGAAAAACTACCCACCTTTGATCATTTGTGGAAAAACTGTACCCAAGAAGAACTTAGACTTAGAGCTAGAGGAGTGAAAGACTCCCTTGATGACAATCATGCTATAGCACTTGATACAAAGAAAGGAGGAAGATTTAAGAGAAACTTTAGGAAAAAATTCAAAAATGAGAATACTTCATCAGCTTCAGGTTATGATCAAAGAAGAGACGTGACAGAGATCTGGTGCTTCAGATGTCACAAATATGGAAATTATGCGAGAAATTGTCCTACTAGGAAGAAAGGAAGATAATATGCTTCCATTGTTGACATTGATCCAGACCCATCTCAAAAGGATGAAGACAAGTGAGATGAGGATTACTTCCTCTAAATGCAAGTTTGAGCATGACTGTAGACCCGGGTGAATTGTTTGATTTAATCATTAAAACCATAATTGATTGCATCCTTGATAGTGAAGGGTATTATCTCTAGTGTGGGAGCACTCATGACTTGGACCATTATCCTTGGTATGGGATTCCAACCTTTATTGATTGATTATTATGCTAGTACATAGGTCATCAAAATACTATAGAGTCAGTAGAGCACCTAAGAAAACACAAAAATATCTAGAAAACAATAAAAAGAAGATATCTATCCTTTAGAGTTCAGAGGGAGTTACTTTACTTAAAGGAAGTCAAACAAATGAAGAATAAGGAAGAGACATTACCTTCTTCCCTTCAACAGTTCAAAGGGAGAGAACCATTATTCCAATTGATCCAGCCGATATCCCCAGAGATATTGCAATAGGCCATAAGAGGCATGTTTGGGCCCAAGAAACTCTACAGGAAGCAGAGGGAGATATAGCCTCTCAAGGGACATCCAGACAGAGAAAGAGACCAAATAGATTGTAAGATACCTTTCAGCCATGAGCCACATCATTAACTCTGAGCCTCCTTGTCATGGAGAAGCTTCAAGTGAACAGGTATGGAAATATACCATGACAAAAGAATATCAATCTATATTGAAAAATGATGTATGGGATATCATTCTGAGACCAGAAGGAAAGTCTGTAGTGAATTCCAAATGGATTTATAAAATCAAGCATGCAGTTGATGGAAGCATCGAGAAATACAAAGAAAGATTTGTAGCCAGAGGGTTCTCGCAAGTAGAGGGAGTTGAATATGATGAGACTTTTGCTCCAGTATCCCAATACACTTCCATCTATTCTATCATTGCACTAGATGCACCCATGGGTTGGAAACTACATCAAATGGATGTAAAGACAACCTTTCTTAATGGTAAAATTGAGGAAGAATTTTATATCAAGCAACCAAAAGGATTCGTTATACACAATGAAAAATATCATCTTTGTAGGTTGAAGAAATCCATGTATGGACTAAAGCAAGCACCCCGTGCTTGGTATGAGAAAATGGATGGATTCTTGATGAGTTTGGGCTTCAGCAAGAGTGTTGTTGATCCAAACCTATATTATCACATTGATGGAAATGAGTTCTTAATATTGTTCCTATATGTGGATGACCTTTTCCTCACTGGTTTAGAGAGACTCGTTGTTGAATGAAAACAAGCATTGACTACTAAATTTGAGATGAAGTATTTAGGTTTGATGCATTACTTCTTGGGATTAGAAGTATAGTAGAGGACATATGAGATTTTCTTGAGTCAAGGAAAAAATATTGTGGAGATATTGAAAAATTTTGGTATGACAGAATGAAAATCCATGACTACACCAATGGTGATGGATTTGAAGAAGACGAATGGTGTTGATTCAAGAGATATTGATCCACGCTTGTACAGACAACCGATTGGATCACTGATGTACCTGGTTAACACCATACCTGATATATGTTATGCAATGAATGTTCTTAGCCAGTTCATCTGTCAAACGACACAGACTCGTTGGATAACAACAAAACATGTATTGAAATACCTAGGAGGCATAGTTGGATATGGCTTGAGATATGCCTCTAGTGTAGACTTGAGCTTCTAGAGATATGTCGATGCAGATTGGGCAGGGAGTGTAGTGAACCAGAAGAGCACCTTTAGTTGTTTCTTTACTTTAGGGTCTTCCATGGTTTCCTGGTGCAGTAGGAAACAGAGCTCGGTGGCATTGAGTACTGCAGAGGCAGAGTACATAGCATTGAGTGTGGAAATCCACGAAGTAGTGTGGCTTCACAAAATTCTAAAAGATTTATTCAATCATGAGATGGATCCTAGTACTATTAATTCTGATAACCAGAGTTGTGTGAATCTCTCTGAGAACCTTTTGTTTCATGATATATCGAAACACATTGAGATAAAATATCACTATATCAGAGACATGGTGCAGAGGAAAACATTAGATGTGTAGTATCTTCCTACCCATGATCATATTGCAGACATATTCACCAAACCACTTGCCAAGATGAAGTTTGAGTACTTTCATGAGATACTTGGCCTGGTGGAGAATGCCTCCCTAGCTGAGAGGGAGTGTTGATGATTATAGTTGCATGAGACATCCTCCAGGACATAGACTGAGTGAGTCGGCCTGAGAGAGAGCCCATGATTTGGGTGTTCCCATGAGATGGGTGTGTTGTTCCTCTCTAATACATAGAAGGAATGTTGTGTGCCCCTGTGTGGGGTGAGGAATCCCATCAGTTGGGTGTGCCCATGAGATGGGTCCATGGTTCCTCTCTGAGGCAGAGATGGAATTTTGTGTGCCCCTGTGTGGGGTGAGGAATCCCATGAGTTGGGTGTGTCATTCTCTCTGAGATGGAGATGAAACGAGAAGAATAATTTGCTCACCAGAACAATAGCACCTAGCATTATTATCAACAATTGAGCCAAGTACATTTGAAGAAGCCAATTGGGATGAATTATGGATCAAAGTAATGGATGAAGAATTAGATCAAATAGAAAAGAATGACACTTGGGAATCGGTTCCAAGGCCAAGGAACAAGAATGTGATCGGTACAAAGTGGGTCTTCAGAAACAAATTGAACGAATATGGACAAGTTGCCAGGAACGGAGAAATATTAGTATGTAAAGGATAGGCTCAAGTTGAAGGTATTAACTTTGAAGAGAAAATTTCCCCAGTTTCCAGAATGGAAGAAATCAAATTGATCCTAGCTTATGCATGCTCCAAGAATATTAAATTATATCAGATCGACGCAAAATCATTCTTCCTGAATGGAGATCTAGAAGAAGATGTCTCCATTGAGCAACCAGAAGGATTTTTGTTGTCATAGAATGAAAATTATGTTTGCAGATTCAAAAAGGCATTGAATGGTCTCAAACGGGCCCCCAAAGCATGGTATTCTAGACTTGACAGATACTTACAATAGCAAGGGTTTAGAAAATGAAATGCAGACAACAACCTCTACATCAAGGTAAATCAGGATAGTATTTTGTTAATTGAAGTTTATGTTGACGATATTATCTTTGGTAGTGATGATGATAGAATGAGACAGAAATTTGCAAATGATATGCAGAATGAGTTCGAGATTCCATTTCTTTGATAATTATCCTTCTTCTTGGGTCTTCAGATATGTCAGAGAAACCAAGAAATTTTTATCTCTTAAACTGAATATATCAGAGAAATGTTGAAGAGGTTCGGAATGGAAGATTGAAAACTAGTGAATACTCCTATGAAAACTAGTTTCAAGTTAAGTAAACATGATGATTCAAAGACTACAGATCTGAGGCAGTATAGTTCAATGATTGGAATCTTACTTTATGTGATCACTTCTAACCCATATGTGATGCAGGCAGTTGTATAGGTGGCACAATTTTAGCTAGCAGCAAAGGAATCACATGTTCTAGCAATAAAGAGGATATTTAGATATCTCAAGGGTATAGAAGAGTTTGGATTATGGTTTCCAAAAGGAAAGGATCTATCACTTATTGCCTATGTAGATGCAGATTGGGCAGGTTTCATTGATGACCAGAGAAGTACAAGTGTAGCAAAATTCTACTTGGGTTAATGTTTAGTATATTGGCTAAGCAAGAAAACAGTCATTAGTATCATTGTCTATAGCTGAAGTAGAGTATATTGCAACAGAAGCATGTTATTCAGAGGTTCTATGGATGAAACAAACATTGAAAGATATACAGATTGAGTATGATGAGTCAATTTTGATATTTTGTGACAACACAAGCGCCATTAGTATCTTTAAGAATCTAGTGATGCACTTCAAGATGAAGCACATTCCGACCAAGTTTCACTTTCTACAGGAACAGGTTGCAGAGAAGAACATCATAGTTGAATATGTGGTAACAAAAGAACAAATTGTAGATATCTTTACAAAGATGCTTCGAAGGGAAGCTTTTGAGTATCTTCGATAGAGACTCGGAGTAGTTTCCACTCAAAAATGAATGTTTTTGAATGTTTATCTTATATTTCTTATATTTAGAAGAGGAAGAGACATCAAGAGGACAGTTAAGTTTGGGAGAACAGTCTCAAGGAGAGTTTAGTTAGGGGGAGCAACCCCTACAGGAAGTTCCCTTTTACATTGATGTCAAAGGGGGAAATATTATTCAGATGCATGGAGAGAGAGTTATATGTTTGGAGAGAGCACAGAGGTATGCTTCCAAGGGGAGCGATGGTCACAGGGGGAGAAGTTACTTCAGTGTTGCATTAGAGTGTTGTCATCAATGCCAAAGAGGGAGATTGTTGATTAATTGGCTTGGTTTTCATTGATGTCAACCCTTGAAGCAAGTCCTGTAGAAAATTTCAGTAGCCCCAAAAAGTATGGTTAAGGGAATTAGGTTTGTTTGAGGTATACATGTATGAAGATCAGTGTATTTGTAGGTAACACTATTCTAGATGGATAGTACATGTTCCATTTCTGGTGATTTGTGAAACATTAGATAACTCCTCACAATTAGAAAGGTATGGCCATGTGAAGTTGGATAACCCTCGCGAGTTATCTAGAATCCCCTAGAAGGTCAAAGAAGTTGATTTATTATAGAATCTCCTAGAAGAATTTTACTAGTCAAAGTGGTTGTAACTAGGAGTTAATCACCTGTTGAGTGGTTGCAAAAAGAAAATAATTAAAAATAAATTACTTGCAACTAGAAGTGGAGAGATCACTATTTGTGGATAAAGTGGTTGTAAGTGGACAAGTTTTTAAAAGTGGGTTATCCCTAAAACAAGGAAGTTGGGTAAAGTTAGTTAGAAGATAACCCCTTGAGGAAGCTACTTGGAGAGTATAAATAAGAGAGAAAGGGTATCCTATTAGAATCTAATTATCACATTGAATATCTATTATTTGTGAAAATTTTACTGCAGGTACTCATAGATAGATATGAAGTTATGCAAGTTTTAGGAAGTAAAAGAGGGTTGACAGGGAGAGTTTCAGAGATGCAGATTTATGAAGAAAAAAACCTTAGTTTTTTAGGTGTATGCAGGTTGTAGTGGAGGAAGGTGCATAAATACACAGGATGAAGGAGAACATGGTTCATACATACACAGGCTGAAAAAGAATATGTCGCGTACAATTGGGAAAATCCATGAAATCTTGAGGAGATGAAGATGCAAAATCTCTAGAGTTTGAAAACAAGCTCCCATGAAGGTCTACATTGATCAAGTACAACATATCTATCTATGGGATCAAAAGTTATGTCTTTTTTTATGTGTAGTTGGATATTTTTGTCTACATGAGATATGGTTATATGGGTTTGAGGATTTTCCCTAGAGATGATATTGGTTGTATGGCACTTACTATATTATCCAGATCTACAGAAATACATTGTTGATATAATATGATATTTATCATTGGTACATCTTGTTAGTTTGAGTCATGCGGAATATCTTGTATTTCTTGGTACATGGTTGACGGCTTGTGTGGTACATGGTTGAGGGATTTTGGTTGTGATATGCTTGTGAATTTGTTGGTGTATTTTGAGGCTTCATATCAGTGAGGGTTTAATGTCTAGTCCATGTGAGGGTTATTACACTTGATCATGATTATACACACATGTATGGCACAGGACTAGAGAGACATGCAGGATGCACTTTGTTAATGGATATGTATGATGATGTATGGATAGGGAACAACTATATATTGGACAAATTAACAAGTTACAGGTTGATGTGACAAAGGAAAAAAAGAGTTTGAGTTTCAGAAAGGTGAAAACCCTAGCTTTCTAAAAGTGTACGCGGACTTCAGCATACATAAGACGCATACATATGCAGGATGCAGTATATAAATTATGTGTACATATGCAAGTTTCATCATATACATGTTGCATACCTATTGGTTTTTGTTGGTACGAGATGATTGCAGGTGCAGGTTAATCACAGGTTATTGGTACATGTTGGTTACAGGATGTTGGTGCAAATTGGTACAGGTTTATAGTGGTATATCTCATAGTGAAAATGTGGTAGTGGTTTCATCATATATTTGACACTTATATTTCAGGGCAGCAGGATGGGGAAATGATAGGTGGTTGTAGCCACCTTATGGTTGTAGCTGGAGAACATAGGCAGTTGTAGCCTCCTTCTAGTTGTAGCCAGAGAATTGGGGAGTTGGATCTTTCCTCAGGTTGTAGCTTGGAAATATTGGGGGTTAGAGCCTCCTTCGAGTTGCAGCTGGAAATAAAAGGAATTTGGTGCTTCCAATGAATGTAATTCTTAAATAAATATAAGAAAAAGTATTATGTGTTTTTCTCCAACATTCGGTTTCCATGTAAAAATATTGGTGTACTGTGTATGTGTGTGATTGTTCATTGTTCATGGTTTATTTATTCTGCACTTGTTGAATGATATTGGTAAATTGATATCAAATATAAACAACACTTATATATTTTGGTTAAAGAGGATTAAAAATATATATTACTGATTCACCCCCCTTCTCAATAATCCAACAATTGGTATCATATCAGGTCCTTAAAGAAAAAATTTAACCACTAGAAGGAGATCATGGATAACACTAGAGTTGGGATACCATAGTTTAATGGTGAGAAATATTCACTCTAGAGAAAGAAAATATAGACATACATATAGGCATAGGGATTCGATGTTTGGAAATCAAAGGTGGATGCATACAAAGCACCAACTACTCTCTCAATAGACAAGGATGGAAATAAACTTGAAGAAAATAATTCAAGAGCCAATAACATTATTCAGAATGATGTAGATGAATCAATATTTACCAAAATCATGCATTGTGAATCCACCAAAGAGATGTGGGTCAAATTAAAGACTATCTATGAAGGAGATGAAAAAGTTAAGGAACAAAAACTTCGAATTTTCAGAGCAAATTTTGAACAATTAAAGATGAATGAAGATGAAAACATAGCATCCTACTTTCTACGTTTCGATGAGGCAGTAAACAACATCAAAGGATTGGGAGATGAGATAAAGGAACTGGTCATTGTTAAAAAGGCATTAAGATCTCTACCAATGAGATTTTACTCAAAGATCTCGTCCCTAAAAAAAAGAGTGGATCTAGATACAATGACCATGGACGAGCTACATGGGATACTCATAGCTTATGAAATGAGGATAGAATAAGACAATAGTTAAAAAGGAAGGAGCATTCAAATCATCTAAGAAGACAAAGAAAAGTAACAATCAACAACCAAATTTAGTTTGCAAGCAAGAGACAAAGTCAGATTCCAGCAGCAGCAATGATTCAAAAGACAATGAAGAAATAGCCAACTTTGTTAGAAGGTTAAATCCAAGAATCAAAAAGTACA